>SJYA01002687.1:2805636-2973307 GCA_006410615.1 Neotragus moschatus
ATTGCTTGTTGACTTTTGGATCGCAGCCATTCTGACTGGTGTGAAATGGTGCCTCATTGTGGTTTTGATTTGCATTTCTCTGATAATGAGTGATGTTGAGCATCTTTTCATGTGTTTGTTAGCCATCTGTATGTCTTCTTTGGAGAAATGTCTATTTAGTTCTTTGGCCCATTTTTTGATTGGGTCATTTATTTTTCTGGAATTGAGCTGCATAAGTTGCTTGTATATTTTTGAGATTAGTTGTTTGTCAGTTGCTTTGAGGATTCAATTTTAAATTCTTCTCCATGTGATTGTCTAGTTTCCCCAGTACCATTTATTATAGGAGAAAGAAGCCCTGCCACAACTTTTGCCAAACTCCCCTGTTAACAGTCTTGTCAAGGGAGATTTGGAAGGTAGAAGGGAAGCAGAAGCCATTATTGTTTCTCCAATATCAAAGGCATGTGGGCCTTGGGACTTCCCTGGTGGTCCAGTGGTTAAGACTTCACCTTCCAGTGCAAGGGGTGCGTATTCAATCCCTGTTTGGGGACCTAAGATCCCGCATGCCTTGTGGCCCAAAATCCAAAACAGAAAACAGAAGTAATATAGTAACCAATTCAATAAAGATTTTTAAAAATTTTGTTAAATGCACATGGATCTCAAGATAGCTAAATGAAGTTTTATAGTGACCTCTGGATGTCTACCTGAATGCCCTCTTCCTTGGCTATGCAGGCAGCTGAGATAACTTTAGAGATTTCCTTATTTCTTCAGATTATTGGTGGTTTTCCCATGAACTTTGTTCCCCCAACCCTTTCCAAAGAGTTAGTTCAGTCGCTCAGTCATGTCCGACTCTTTGCAACCCCATGAATCACAGCACGCCAGGCCTCCCTGTCCATCACCAACTCCCAGAGTTCACTCAGACTCACGCCCATCGAGTCAGTGATGCCATCCAGCCATCTCATCCTCTGTTGTCCCCTTCCCCTCCTGCCCCTAATCCCTCCCAGCATCAGAGTCTTTTCCAATGAGTCAACTCTTCACATCAGGTGGCCAAAGTACTGGAGTTTCAGCTTTAGCATCATTCCTTCCAAAGAAATCCCAGGGCTGATCTCCTTCAGAATGGACGAGTTGGATCTCCTTGCAGTCCAAGGGACTCTCAAGAGTCCTCTCCAACACCACAGTTCAAAAGCATCAACTCTTCGGCACTCAGCTTTCTTCACAGTCCAGCTCTCACATCCATACATGACCACTGCAAAAACGGTAGCCTTGACTAGATGGACCTTTGCTGGCAAAGTAATATCTCTGCTTTTCAACATGCTATCTAGGTTGGTCATAACTTTTCTTCCAAGGAGTAATCATATTTTAATTTCATGGCTGCAGTCACCGAAAAGTTATACGCCTTCTATTCCCCATATTAAATCTCCTACCTGAAACACCTACAGTGGTTTCTGTTTTCTTAGTATATCGTGATTGATACACATAATGAAATGGAAACTTTCAGTAGAAACCAAGTATTTTAGGAAAAGAGATTTATATTCTCTGCACACCTGAATTTGTGGTTGCGATACATACACGCATATTCACTTCACCACAAGCAGCCGAATCACAGATTTCTTTAATTAACAGCAATGCCTCCTCTTCTGTCTCCCCACGCTTTTGATTCACTGACTAAATCCAATCAAATCCTGAAATCCAAAATAACGGGGTTTAGGAAATGTGCCATGTCTGAATCCTAGGTATAACTGTATTTCAGGATGAACAAAATTTTGCTTCATACTTGCTTTCATTTCCTTTCCAGATTTTCTTTAGCCCTGGTCTTTACCCATTTGCTAAATCTGTACCACGTTCTTGCCATGTTTCATCTTTTCTCTTCTGGCCCAACTCTCTGTTTACTGCGACTAATCCAACTCTACACATGATTAAACAGCTCTTCAGTCACCCCAGCATGCAGATGCTGGGAGTAGAAAATAGGAAAGGCATAGTCTCTGTTCCAAGGAATTTACAGAGTATTTTGAAACATTATATGTGATTCCAATCCTGATGTTATTAGAATGTTATTAATAGTTACAAAATGTACACTCTTTAAAAGACTCAAAACATAGAATTAGATATGGCGAGACTGTAATCCATAGATTTACAACTCGACTGAACTCTTGCATATCAGGTTAATTTAAACCATGCCCACTTGGCTATTAGTGAGCAGTTCTTAATGGAAAGGAGTTGCATAGATTGATTTATTATACAGAGGGCAAGATCCAAGCTGTCACTGCTTTGTATCTAAATTTGATTCCCAAAGGGTATCCAGGTGAAAGAGGACAATTTTAAAGAACACATGATGGAGTCATAAATACTTATGTTAGCCTGAGGCAAGCAAAGTTTATGCACTATTCTTTTTGAATATTTATTCATTCTTTGAGCGGTTTAAATTAGTACTTTCACTCAAAGCCCCAAAGGCATTATGTTTTCAGCAAAACTAATAATCACTTCCTGATAACACTAACTGACTTATGTATGTTTTTCTTCTTATCTTGCTGTTGAGAGAAGGAAGTCATAATGCTAAGCATCTGGTTTCAGTATTAGGCTTCAAAGAAAGAGTTATAACCTATCTTGCAGAGAACTGGTATACTGAAATCCTTTTGCTCTTTTGATTTACCTTCTAAATCTAGTTGCACAGTGTAACCTGTGGACCACCCAGATGAGAGGGGCTACCTTCAGTAATGGATGCCCTTTATTTGATGTGCTTATTGAACCCCCAAATCTTGTTTTCAAAAGTCAGGCTGAATTTGGCTGGTTCAGGTACCATTTTTTTTTTTTAACAAAAAGATTCTTTACTTCATGACATCAGTAAGTTATCAGAAGGATTAGATAGGTAGATTTTTGTTGTTGTTGTATCGGACTGTTTTATGACCCCCTGGATTGTAGTTTGCCAGGCTCCTCTGTCCATGAGGGTACTGGAGTGGGTTGCCATCTCATTCTCCAGGGGATCTTCCTGACCCAGGGATCGAAATCCCATCTCCTCATCTCCTGCATTGCAGGCAGATTCTTTACCACTGAGCCACCTGGGAAGACCAGATAGGTAGATAATAAAATAAATAAAAAGTCGCTCAGTCGTGTCCGACTCTTTGCGACCCCATGGACTGTAGCCTACCAGGCTTCTCTGTCTATGGTATTCTCTAGGCAAGAATACTAGAGTGGGTTACCATTTCCTTCTCCAAGGGATCTTCCTGACCTAGGGTCTCCAGAACCCAGGTCTCCCTCATTGGAGGCAGACGCTTTGACCTCTGAGCCACCAGGGAAACCCAGTAGGTAGATAGAGCAGCATAAACATGTGTATTAGGACTCTTGATGAAGGTAACTGAAACCAACTTGAAGTAGCTTGACGCTGAAGAGGGATTTATTATATTTGTTTAAGGTCATCTCAAGCTGGAAGACAGCCAGGTTTCAGGAAGCAAGTGGCATCAGACACAGGGGAATTGTTAAGAATCTGGCTCTCTTGTAATCCGCTCTCTGCACAATTTGATTTTTCTCTCCATAGACCAAGTCTTATGCTATAGAGTTTTACTTTTGTTGTTGTTTTATTTGATTGTTTTAAATTTGGGGAATCATAAAGGCCTCTGGATAGATGCTTTGCAAATGTCAAAGTCTACTTTATATTCACAAACATTTAAAAAATAAATTTATATTGTTTATTTATCTATTTATTCTTGACTGCCCCGTGTCTTCATTTAGGGCTGTGAGCTCTGTGTGAAGGCCAATCTCTAGCTGCCCTGTGTGGCTTCTCTTGTTAGGAGCAGAGGACCTAGGTGTGCAGACTTTGGCAGTAGTGGTACATAGGTGGAGCTGTCCCACTATACATGGATTCTTCCTGGACCAGAGATCGAACCCATGTCCCCTGCAGAACGAACCCATGTCCCCTGCATTGGCAGGCAGATTCGTAGGCACTGGACCTCCAGGGAAGTTCTCACAAACATTTAAGCTAATGAATATCACTTTTAAAAACTTTAAAATAAAGTATAAGGAGTGCTTGAGACCTGGAATGTTAGTAAATACAGATTCAATAGGGATGCATTTTAAGAGCTTTTCTTAATTACTTATGGGAAAAATCCTTTTTACTTTTTCAGGAGATTATAGTATTGATTTCAGATTGTATTCCTAATCAAAGGAGTGAAAAATTATACAGAAATCTTTAAAATTATGCCTTCCAATTCATAATACATTAAAGATATTAAACCACTAAGCTGGTTTACCTATACTAAAGCAAATTAATCTTCATTTTTCATGAAAAAAATTGCATGTATTATGTATACTAAAGCCTTTTCTGTACTAAGAGAGTTATGAGATGTTAAGATTTTGGGGGTGCAATTCTTAAAGGAAAATCAAGTTTATGGACTTTGATTAGGGAAGACAGTATAGTCCTTTATTGTTGCATTAAACACACACACCTATACAAAACAAATAAAACAATGTTAGTAAAAACTCAAAGATATTTTAATGATAATCAGAAATTATTAAGATATGCAGGAACTATAGAGAATAGGAGAAATAATTTTTAAAATTAATCTAGTGATTGTGAATTTATATAAGGGCTGAAAAATAAAACAATATCATGAATATCATTTCAAAGAGTTCTTTCTCTTAAGAAGTATGAAAATATCAAACAATTTTGATTTTGCTTTCTTATTGTTAATTAGTGTTTTGGGCTTGGGCACTTTCCAAATATTCTGAAAATGTTTAAATAGCAGCAAACATATTGGCATAAAATTGGCTAAAAAAAAAGCAATTAGAACTTGATTAATACATAAATTTAGTCCAGTACAAATACATCTGTATTGAGTTTGTTGAGTAAATCTCTCTTACTGCGATAGAAACCCAGGTGCATTTATGTACTTTAAAATGAAGCAAACTGATTCATAAAAAGTTTGATCTGAAAAAGTGAATTTGCAATCTGACTACCAAAAAAAGTTTTTCATTTGTTATTGACTTAATTACATGACATCAAACAGAAAATGAAACTAGCTTTTTATAATATAGTTATCTTATAAACATATTTTTCCCATGTAGAAATGTTTCCTTACTATCTGGAATACAAAGTTAAAGATACCCACATAAATAATGTGAATAAAACACCTCTTATTAGAGCTGTGTGAAGAGACTGCTCCATTTGGAGAAAACACACAAGACAAGGAATTTAAAATCCCATGCCAGGAGTGACATCCATCATTGTCTTCCACTAATTATGTAGGAAGCCTTTTTGAGATTCACTACAAAAATTTGGCAGTTAAACTCTAGAGGCTAATTCTATTTCTCAACCATCAGTCAGAAGGATTAACCAGTGGCTTTAAAATATATATTGTAAAAATCCAGTTAAAAATTAATCCTTTGGCAACTTATTTTATTTTATTGATATTTTAAATATTACGTGACATTTGGTGCATACCAAGGAGTAGAAGTAACATGTCTAAATACAATGATGAGTGCCTGCCTGTTACTGAACTCTAGAACCTTGCCTTTGCCTTCGCAGCGTGTGCTTCTGCCTGTCCTATTCTTCTGCTCTACCTCCTAAGTACTCTGTATTTTCCTGTCTTGGTCTGTTTAGGCTGCTGTAACAAAATACCACAGACAAGATGACTTGAAAGCAACAGAAACTTTTTCTCACGGTAATGGAAGCTGGATGTCAAAAAATCAGGGGATCCACATGGTTAGCTTTCATGTCTGGTGAAAGCCTAATTCCCAGTTAACATTTGTTAATTGTTAATTTGTTCCCATAAACATCCATCTCTTCACAGTAACCTCACATGGTGGAAGAGGCTAGGGAGCTCTGTCAGGCTTCTTCTGTTGTTGCTTAGTTGCTCAGTCGTGTCCATTTCTTTGCAACCCCATGGACTGTAGGTTGCCAGGCTTCCTTGTCCTTCACGGTCTCCTGGAATTTGCTCAAACTCACGATCATTGAGTTGATGACTCATGGTCATCCAATGATCTCATCCTCTGTTGCCCCCTTCTCCTCCTGCCCTCAATCTTTCCCAGCATCAGGGTCTTTTCCAATGAGTCAGCTCCTTGCATCAGTGGCCAAAATATTGGAGCTTCAGCATCAGTCCTTCCAATGAATATTCAGGGTTGATTTCCTTTAGGAAACCCACTCCAATATTCTTGCCTGGAGAATCCCATGGACAGAGGAGCCTGGTAGGCTACAGTCCACGGAGTGGCAAAGAGTTGGACACGACTGAGCGTCTTCACTTCCTTTAGGATGGACTGGTTTGATCTCCCTGCAGTCCAAGGGACTCTAGAGTCTTCTCCTGCACCACAGTTAGAAAGCATCAATTCTGTGGTGCTCAGCCTTCTTTATGGTCCAGCTTTTACATGACTACTGGAAAAACCATAGCTTCGACCATATGGACCTTTGTCAGCATAGTGATGTCTCTGCTTTTTTAATTCAGTGTCTAGGTTTGTCATAGCTTTTCTTCCAAGGAGCAAGCATCTTTTAATTTCATGGCTGCAGTCACTGTCTGCAATGATTTTGGAGCTCGAGAAAATGAAGTCTGTCATTGTTTCCATTTCCCCCCCATATATTTGCCATGAATTGATGGGACCAGATGCCATGATCTTAGTTTTCTGAATGTTGAGTTTCAAGCCAGCTCTTTCACTCTCCTCTTTCACCTTCATCAAGAGGCTCTTTAGTTCCTTTTCACTTTCTGTCATTAGGATGGTATCTGCATATCTGAGATTATTGATATTTCTTCTGGCAATCTTTTTTCCCACTTGAGTTTCATCCAGCTCAGCATTTCTCATGATATACTCTGCATATAAGTTAACCTGCCAGGCTCCTCTGTCCATGGGGATTCTCCAGGCAGGAATACTGGAGTGGGTTGCCAGTTCCTCCTCCAGGGAATCTTCCCAACCCAGGGATCAAACACGTCTCTGTTATGTCTCCTGCATTGGCAAGTGGGTTCTTTACCACTAGGGCCACCTGGCAGGCCCCCCTCACAATCTAGTCACCTTCCAAAGACCCCACCTCCTGATACCATCATATTAGGCATTGGATTTTAACATAGGAGTTGCGAGGGGGGGGAGCAAAAACATTTAGACTATAGCAATTACTCTTGCTTTTAAAATAATTTAATCATGTATATGTATCTCTAACCAATGTATTACTTAGTTTTCTTTGTGAACCTTATAAAAGTGATATTCTGTATATAGCTTTCTGCCACCTGCTTTTTTTACCCAGTGTTATGTTTCTGATTCATCCTAAGATTATGTTCTGAGATTCATATGCTGTTGCATATGGCTGAAGCAGGGCTTTATGACCTACTTTTTCCACTCATTCTTGTGTTTCTAAGTTACATCCTTGTTGCTATGTATCTGAGTGACCTTGGGCTTTCTCCCCAAGCCAGAGTTTTATTACTTTAAAATATAAACAATAATAATAACTATTATGCAGGACTGTTGTGAGAACCAACAAATTATTGTTTTACCTCCTTCTTTATCTTCCCACAAGTTGGAAGGAGAAAATAAGAATCTGTGCTAAAACAACAACAACAAAAAAAACCCTTGAAAAATAATGAAGTGAGAAACAAAATACAATGTTAATAATAGTAACTACCATTTATTGAGCACTTCCTATGTTTAGCAATTTGCTAAGCTCTTTATAAAACTCTCATTGGCTCCTTACAGCAACATAATAAAATGGATGCTAATATCCTGACATAAGTGTTGAGGACATTAAGACTCAGAAAAACTAGAAGTATAAGATGATGGTACTGTTATTTAGGAGCTCCTTATTTTCATCATGGAAGGATCCAGTTCAAAAAGAGAGCAGATAATTCCTCAAGGTAAGTTAAGCACTGCCATATCTCAATTTTCTGGACTGTTTTCCTCTCAAATAATGAGAAGTATTTTGCAAGGATGCATGCCCATCAAGAGGCCTGCAATGTTAAAACTTCCAGCTTGAAGAAATGATGTATTTTTGAAAGCAACTTAAGCTATGAAGACTCCATTGCAATTTGTACAGCTGTGTAATCGGCACTACTAAAAGGCAACTTAATATATTATTCTACTCACAGAACAGCAGTTTGATTCCTATGACTTCTTGGCACATCTGTTTGGGATATAAATCCTAAGCAGACTGAGCAGTCACTTTCTAAATCTTCAAAATGCTTTACTAAGCAAAGTCTTTAGTGTGGTTAAGGGGGAAAAAATTAATGGACTCCTGAGTGAATGGAGTAGTCTCGCTCACAGCAGAGTGTTTAGGGGAGGCACAGGCAGACTGGGAACTTGAAGAAGGTGCACTCTGAGGTAGAGGATGGCACACAAGCCTAAAAGCACCAGAAGGCGAACTCTCTTGCCAACTTGAGATAATTAATGAAAATGGGTTGCCCATGTTTGCAACATGTTTAATTTTTCTTATTGGCAAGAGTTCAAATTATATGTAAGCGGGCTTGCTTAGAGATGCCAGTTATTACTGGCCTTCTCAGATCAGTTTCTAATACAGTCCCTGTCCACTGACCTTACTGAGTGGTAGGGGATCACATGACCGTGACTTGGACACCTGACCATAAGCTGTATCCAGTGACATGTGCCTCATGTACTTTGGTTTAAAAGGAGAGAAAAAAAGTGAAAAAAAAAAAAAGTGAAATCCGCTCTCCCAGGAACCTACAATAAGAGACACAGAAGAGAGCTGCAATTTTGGTATATCTTGGAACTGGAAGGCCATCAGAGTCCGGAGGCTAGAGTGGCCACTTTTGTAGACAAGTACAAAAAGTCAGTGAAGAAGGCTGGTCCAGAGAGAGTGGCGCTGATTCACTGAGAGGTCAAAAAACCCTGAGAGATGATGGCGTGTCCGTTCCTTACTGTAGCTGTGCTGCAGTTCCACTGTACAGGCCTCTTCCTGAGGCCTTGTGGTTTAATTTGCTTAAAATTTAGTGCATATATATGTTTTTTTCTATTGTTATTCAGTTGCTAAGTCATATCTGACTCTTTCCAACCCTATGGACTGCAGGACGCCAGACTTCCCTATTCTTCACTATCTCCCAGAGTTTGCTGGAACTCATGTCCATTGAGTTGGTGATGCCACCCAACCATCTCCTCTTCTGTTACCCCTTATCCTCCTGCCCTCTATCTTTCCCAGCATCAGGGTCTTTGCCAATGAGTTGGTTCTTTGCATCAGGTGACCAGAGTATTAGATCTTCTATAATCCCTCCTTTCTACCTGTCTTAGTGATGACTAATTTATCTTTAGTAACTTGACTCAATCTCTGTTTCTTGTAACCAAACCAACCCAGTGTGGCTCAGACATCACTATTCTGTTTAATGCTGCTCTGGACCTCGACGATCTTCAAAAGTACCCTACTTGTTTAAATAGGACCCCTGCATTGCAAGTGGCAGAAAGCCACATCAAACTGACTGAAAAGGGGGGATTTTTATAGGAATAACTGGAGTATCTGATGAAACAACGTAAGTCTGGAGAAGAACAAGGATACTCCTGAGCCTCAGGGACAATGAACCAAGGACTCAAGCCCTGTTGGAACTCAAGCTCTACTTCTTATGTCTGCCTCTTTTTTAAATTCTCTCTCCTTGCTGCAGACTAAGGTCCTCTACGTGATGGAAAACACATCCTCTGAGCATCCCAGTGGTGTGCAGAGCTATATTGTTTAGTGATTAAAGAGCATGGGCCCCAAGTCAGGTGTGATCATTTTGAATCCAAACTTAGCCATCAACTAGCAAGGAGGTTTTCTTTTTTTTTTTTAACTTTTATGGTTTTTAAAAAGTTGTTTATTTATTTGTTTTTGGCTGTGCTGGGTGTTTGTTGCAGCACATGGGCTTTCTCTAGGTGCAGTGAGCAGGGGCTACTCTCTAGTTGTGGTGCTCAGACTTCTCATTGCAGTGGCTTCTCTTGTTGCAGAGCACAGGCTCTGCACGAGGGCTCAGCAGTTTTGGCTCATGGGCTGTAGAGCGCAGGCTTGGCAGTTGTGGCTCACAGGCTTAATTGCTCCACGGCATGTGGGATCTTAGTTCCTGGACTAGGCACTGAACCCATGTTCTTCTCATTGACAGGTGGAGTTTTCCACCACGGAAGTCCCTAGCAGGGAGATCTTGACCTTTAAGCTTAACCTTGATTCCTGCATAACCTCTCTAAGCCTCTGTTTCCTCCTCTGTAAAATGGAGATTAAAAATAGGTACCCATCTCCCAACATTGTTGTGAAGATTATGTCTGATAATGTATGTAAAGCATTTAGTGCAGCATCTGGCACTCAATTAAGTTAGTTCTTATTATTACTTCCCTGACAAATGCAAAACCAGAAAAGGCTTTTCCTTTGAGAAGGTAGATCTTAGCATCTGATACAAATACATTTACAGGAAAAAGAAAGTCAGGGTCATTGGTAAATTTCTCCATCAGCAAGTTGCAGGAGGTTGAATTGCAAGGGACCGATCAGAAGCAAGGTTTGCCAAGATCTGACAGTAGATTCTAAAAGCAGCTCTTTTTAACTGTCACTGGAGGGCCCTAACAGGCCCAGGGATTCTCAAGTAGGACCTCACTCTGAAACTAGTTGCCAGCCAAGCCGCAGTCATCCATGGCCACCGGAGGGTGCCAGATCGTCAGCACAGGGAGCAGGCCCAGGCAATTTGGCTGACCTTGGCGGCTGTTCTTGGAGAATAAACTGAGAAAAGGAAAGAGGGCCAATAAAGAAGTGTGTGCCTCACTGGCTTATTGGGGGCACCATGCCAGCTGGAGACTCTGGAAACCTGGGCCAGGAAAACCCAGAGCCTCAGGAAATCTCTGCACGAGCTTGGACTGAGTTGAAGGCTCACACAACCAAGTCTCAAAGAGAGCAGGCTGGAAACCCAGGAAACTGTTGAAACATCAAGACAAGAGGATTGTGAGAGATAAGAGTCAGATTGAGTAGAAGAGCCTTCAGAGAAGGCAAAGATCAAGATCAAGACCAAGATGGAGCCTGAAGATGTGACCTAAGGCAAAATCAACAGAGGGCAGGAGCATCTAGGTTGTTATCTGAGTGGAGTATGTGGAAACTCTCAAACCAGTCGAGGCTGAACTGTCAGAATGATTATTTCAGTCTTAATAAATGCTGCTAATTAATTCAATCATGCTCCAAGATTATAAATATTAAAACAAAAAGTTATTTAATAGATAATTATCTAATATATGGGCTTCCCAGGTGGCGCTAAGGGTAAAGAACTCATCTGCCAGTACAGGAGTAGTAAGAAACATGGGTTCAATCCCTGGGTCAAGAAGAACCCCTGGAGGAAGGCATGGGGACCCACTCCAGTATTCTTGACTGGAGAATCCGTGGACAAAGGAGCCTGGCGGGCTACAGTCCATAGGATTGCAAAGAGTGGGACACGACTGAAGCAACTTTGTGCTCCATGAGAAAATTCATTTTAGGATACAGCTGTAGAAAAAATAAAAGTGCTGCTAGTCAGCAGTCCAGAGGCAATTTAAAAGACAACATTTATTGGGCTTCAAAAATATGAGAAAGATAGAAAAGTATAAGTAAAACAAAAATGATTTGTACTCCCTCAATTTTAGTTGGTCTTTTAGTCTTATTTTAAGTATATACTTTATGAGTATATTCATTTTGATATCCTGCTTTTTACAGCTACCATCAGTTTACAAGTATCTCTCTGTGTAACAAAATTATTCTTAATGACTGCATATGGGAGCCATGAATTTCATGTGGATGTACGATAAATTACTTTTACACGCTTTCACTCTTACTGAATATTTAGATTGTTTCCAGTTATAAATTATGCTATGATGGAATTCTTTTGTGCATAAAACTGTGTTCACATTTCTGATTATTTCCTTAGAAGCTATTCTGGAAATAGAGTTACTGATTCAAAGAGCCTGAGTGTTTTAAGTCTCTTGCTATATAAGGTCAAAATGTTTCACAGATATTTTGGCCAAATCTATATTATCTCTACATTCTCACCAGCACTGAATGTTGTTTTAGTTCAGTTCAGTTCAGTTCAGTCGCTCAGTCGTGTCCGACTCTTTGCAACCCCATGAATCGCAGCATCCCTGTCCATCACCAACTCCCGGAGTTCACTCAGATTCATGTCCATCGAGTCAGTGATGCCATCCAGCCATCTCATCCTCTGTCGTCCCTTTCTCCTCCTGCCCCCAATCCTTCCCAGCATCAGAGTCTTTTCCAATGAGTCAGTTCTTCACATGAGGTGGCCAAAGTACTGGAATTTCAGCTTTAGCATCATTCCTTCCAAGGAAATCCCAGGGCTGATCTCCTTCAAAATGGACTGGTTGGATCTCCTTGCAGTCCAAGGGACTCTCAAGAGACTTCTCAAACACCACAGTTCAAAAGCATCAACTCTTCAGCGCTCAGCCTTCTTCACAGTCCAAGTCTCACATCCATACATGACTAATGGAAAAACCATAGCCTTGACTAGACGGACCTTAGTCGGCAAAGTAATGTCTCTGCTTTTGAATATGCTATCTAGGCTAGTCATAACTTTCCTTCCAAGGAGTAAGTGTCTTTTAATTTCATGGCTGCAGTCACCATCTGCAGTGATTTTTAGAGCCCCCAAAAATAAAGTCTGACACTGTTCCCACTGTTTCCCCATCTATTTCCCATGAAGTGATGGGACCAGATGCCATGATCTTCGTTTTCTGAATGTTGAGCTTTAAGCCAACTTTTTCACTCTCCTCTTTCACTTTCATCAAGAGGCTCTTTAGTTCCTCTTCACTTTCTGCCATAAGGGTGGTGTCATTTGCATATCTGAAGTTATTGCTATTCCAAGGCGGACCATAAAAGGCCAAAAAGTGGACAGTGGCCCAATTTCTGGACATCACCCCTTCTCCAAAATAGCTGGTGTAATCCTCCCACTTAATAGCATATGAAATAGCCCACAAAAACTACCCCAGGTTTCAGGTCCACTCTCACTTTGCAAGATGACCCTAGCCCCTGGGGCCACTCCTGCCTTCTGAGAAGGACCAGATTCTCTCTGTGGGGTGTGTATCTCTTTAAATAAACATGCTTTCACTTTATTATGGCTTGCTCTTGAATTCTTTCCTGTGCAAATCCAAGGACCCTCACTTGGAGACCTGTCCCAGGGAATCACCTGAGACATGGGACGTGACCATCCTCTCTCATGCCATTCTCCTGACACATCAGCTAGATGAAAGAAACCCATTAGAAACACATAAAATGGACAGAAGAAATAAAGATATTTCTATTTTCAGATTATATGATTTTGTACCTGGCAAAGCTTAGAAAGTGAGAAAGTGAAATTTGCTCAGTCATCTCCGACTCTTTGCGACCCCATGCACTATACAGTCCATGGAATTCTCCAGGCCAGAATACTGGAGTTGGTAGCCTTTCCCTTCTCCAGAAGATCTTCCCACCCAGCAATCAANACTGTTTCCCCATCTATTTCCCATGAAGTGATGGGACCAGATGCCATGATCTTCGTTTTCTGAATGTTGAGCTTTAAGCCAACTTTTTCACTCTCCTCTTTCACTTTCATCAAGAGGCTTTTTAGCTTCTCTGCACTTTCTGCCATAAGGGTGGTGTCATCTGCATATCTGAGGTTATTGATATTTCTCCCGGCAATCTTGATTCCAGTTTATGTTTCTTCCAGTCCAGCGTTTCTCATGATGTACTCTGCATAAAAGTTAAATAAGCAGGGTGACAATATACAGCCTTGATGTACTCCTTTTCCTCTTTGGAACCAGTCTGTTGTTCCATGTCCAGTTATAACTGTTGCTTCCTGACCTGCATACAGATTTCTCAAGAGGAAAGTCAGGTGGTCTGGTATTCCCATCTCTCTCAGAATTTTCCACAGTTTAAACTGTAAATTTTAAAATATTTTTAGTCACTTGAATCAATAGTACATCTGTCTTGAATTATCTGTTTATGTCTTATATTTATTCTTCTAAATTTGGAAGGACTTCCCTGGAAGTCCAATGTTTAAGATTCCCCTTCCACGGCAGGGGGCTTGGACTTGATCCCTGGATGGGAAACTAAGATCCCACAAGTCACATGATGCAACTGAAAAGGAAAAGAGAAACAAAAAATATTTGGATCACAGTGTTCTTCTTATGCATTTATTTAAATAAAATATAATAAAGATTTTAAGAGACCTCCCTAGTGGTCCAGTGGTTAAGAATCTGTGCTTCCAATACAGTGAGTGCAGGTTCTATCTTTGGTTGGGAAATTAGGATTCCACATTCCATGCAGCAAAAAAGTTGACATAAAGTAATTGCAAAACATAAAGGCAACAAATTTTGACTGTAGGAACAAAGTCTATATTTAAAAAATATAAATAAATAAAAATTTTAAACAATAAATACTTTAAAGTATGTGAACCTTTTGTCCTGTTAACAATTGGCATCTATTTTTATTGCGATACCTTGCTTTATTTCTTTTATTTAATTGAATTTATTTGTTAATTTGACATTTCATCTATTGATTTAATGATTATAAAGTTTTTCCTTATCTAAGAGATGAGGTGAATATTCTCATCTTTTCATCTTATTGTATTTTCATTTAGTATTTTAAGATTTTATCTTATATTTAACACTTGAAATTAGCAGGATTTCCTTTTGAGAAGTGATGTAAGATGAGAATCAGTGTACCTTGTGTGGTGTGTGTGTGTGTGGTGTGGGTGTGTGGGTGTGTGATTCTCTCAGTCATGTCCGACTCTGTGCAATCCCATGGACTGTAACCCGCTAGGTTCCTATGTCCATGGAATTCTTTAGGCAAGAATACTGAAATAGACTGCTATTCCCTTCTCCAGGGGATCTTCCCCACAGAAAGACTGAACCCAGGCCTCCCACATTGCAGGCAGATTCTTTACCATCTGACCTGATAGTAAAGCAAAGTACTTGTGACAGGGTTCTCTTCTTGTGAAACACAGCCACTAGTCCTTGTGAAGGAGCTTCATGGCATTCAGTGTCTCCCTGGTTTATTCTGTGACTTACTCCCTTAGTTCCATGAGTATCAGACACTGAATTGCTTCTTTGAGTTGTAGCCACAGGAAGATTTCCAAAGTTTTATCTGCTCCCTGGTTCTTTGAAATAGGGAACCCATTTGGCCGTTTCACTCCCTAGTTTATAAGAGATAGTAAAATCAGAATACTCAAAGAAAGGGGTTCATTTGGATCAGTCTCAGCTGCTCCAGGCTCCAGTGGTCCAAGCACAATTTCAGAGGATACTGGATACCTGTATCCAGCTTGAAGGTTTCAAACCTCTGAGGTAGCAGTGACAATAAATGATTCCCATTCTTAAATCAGATAGTTGATATGAACCAGGCCAGCTTCTTCCATATGTGTTAATTGTTGCCAGAGCCATGGCTGTCTTCTATTTGGGAAACATGGCCCTCACAGCATTTTTTTTAAATGTATTTATTTATTTAGTCTATGTTGGGTCTTTTGTTGCTCTTGGGCTTTGTCTAGTTGAGGCGAGTGGGGCTACTCTAGTTGCAGTGTGTGGGCTTATCATTATGGTGGCTTTTCTTGTTGTGGAGCACAGCCTCTAGCACGCGTGCAGACTCTGGTAGTCTCAGGAGGCTTGCAGTCTCAGTAGTTGCAGCCTGTGGCTCTAGGGCTTGGGCTCAGCTGTCACTGCACTTTCAAAGGCATCGGTTTCAATAGTGTAGAGCTGTTTGGATCATGGTAAATCAAAGATGGGAAGGAGACAAGTCCTTAACTGCTAGAATGCTTTATCTAACTCTGGATCTGAGAGAAACTTTCTACCTTTTAAGAAGGTTAATTTTCGTCCAGGAAACGCAGAGGCCTGTGAGAATTCCAGGAATAACTCAATACCTTTGGTGAACCCAGCTGAGTAGAAAGTACAAGGCCACCACATGGACATCCATGGGGATCTCTAACACATTTCTTGGAGTTGGCCTGGATTTAGTCAGCCTGCTACTGCCAGTGGTCAAAGAATCTGGTTTGCGGGCTTATGTCAGATTGGGGAAGTATCTCATGAGATTCTGCAGAAAGAGCATGACCTCCAGGAAGTCATACAAGTTGCTGTTTATAAATGACTAAGACAATGCGTAGGCAACATAGCAATGCCACGTATTTAAGACTTAATCATAGGCAGTCTTTCTTTCATTTTCCTTCCAGATTAGGGAGAAGTTGCAGGTTCCTTAAAAGTTTTTATTTTGTAAAGACCTATTCCAGATTTCAGAGATCAGTAGGAGCAGTTAGTGATCTCACATAGATGATTTGTAGAAGTTGTGGTAATTTTACAGAGGCACAATTCCCTGTTTATTACAAAAGATGCTGGGACTGGGATGAAGGAAGCAATGAGACTGATGAAATGGTCACAAAAGGGAGGCGGCCAGTTACACCTGCTAACTGAAGGTCTCTGACTCTAACTCTAGGACACCAGATCTGTTGAATGGTCCCACTTACGTTACAGTAAGGAGTTCCTTATATTTCTGTATCTAAAAACCACCTTCCTGGGACTTCCCTGGTGGTCCAGGGGCTAAGACTCTGTGCTTCCAATGTAGGAGGCCTGGGGCCAATACCTGATTAGGGTGCTAGATCCCACATGCCACAACCAAAGTTCACGTGCCTCAACTAAAAGATCTGGCGTGCAGCAACTAAGACAAGGCCCAGCCAAATAAATACATAAATACTTTTAAGAATTAATAAAAACAGTAAACCCATTTCCCTGGAAGTCTCATGCTTATCCAGAATTCTGGAAACTGAGATCATGGGTGAGATCTGACTTGGCTGGGAGCTGATGTAATGGGAGGCACAGGCTATAATGATGGCAGAAACATGACAGTGGGAGAGGGAGTGGGTTTTCTGAGACATGGTAGGGTCATAGGCTTCCAGTCAGAGCCAGAGATCCAGGGACAACATGTACATCGAATGTCCCCAGTTCCTATCCATGCTGCAGTGGCCTTATATCAGGCGAGAGAGAGACCAGCTAGACCAGAGAAAGCTGTCTGACCCCCTTGAATCACGACTGTTTTTTTTTTTCTTCTTCTTCCTTTTTTTAATGTGGCTGGTTTTGGCTTTTGATATAATTTTTATTTATTTATTTATTGGCCATGCTGGGTCTTCATTGCCACACTCGAGTTTTTTCCAGTTGCGGTGAGCAGGAGCTACTCTTCACTTTGGATTGTGGGCTTGTTGCAGAGCACAGGTTCTAGGCGTGCCGGCTTCAGTAGTTGTAACTTGCAGGCTCTAGAGTGCGGTCTCAGTAACTGTGGCACACAAGCTTTGTTGCCCTGCAGCATGTGGAATCTTCCTGGCCCAGGGATCGAACCCATGTCCCCTGCATTGGCAGGTGGATTCATAACCACTGGACTACCAAGGAAGGCCTCCATCTTTGTTTCAATCTGAAGACTGTAACCCACAAACCTGTGTTCCACTGACATGTGAAACATCCCTCTGTGAGCCTAAAAACTAGGCTACACATAGACTGAGGCCCAGTAGACTCTGTAGTGGGATGAATGGGACCTATTTGAACTGGGCTCAATAGATAAAGTAGCCTGCTCTGTTTTAGACAAGCCCAGCCACCCTGCCTGCTAGTCGTGAAACAAATAGAAAATGTCAACTAGTTGAGTTGAAACATAGACCTCACTTTATTTGGCCAACTGTTTGGTTTAATTAACAGACACACTTCCAGACACACTTTGTCTCAGTTGTTATTTTTAATTTAATGATGAATCTTAATTCAGCCCTTTTAAAGGAATGGCACTACAACTTGCCTGTTATCCTAAACACCTTTCTCTTAATGTAAATAAATATATTTATTTCTATAAATAAGCTAGATAAAAGCCATGGTTACTACTGAATACCACTATTTTAATTATTATGTCATCATGATATATAGCATAGTGCAACGTTGGTAATTGGTAACCTGCTCCCAGGATGTTTTTTTGTTTTGGAAGGTTTTTGTTTGTTTACTTTTTAGCTGCACTGGGTCTTTCGTGCAGCATATGAGCTCCTCACTGTTGCAGGCAAGGCTGCTCTTTAGCTTCAGCGCACGGGCTAGAGCATTCAGGCGGCAGTTGTGGCACTCGGGCTTAGCTGTCCCACAGCATGGGGGACCTTCATTCCCAGAACAAGGATTGAACCCATGTCAGTCCATGGGGTCACAAAGAGTCAGACATAACCGAGCGACTTTCACTCCCACTCCACTCCAGCATTGGCAGGCAGATTCTTAACCACTGAACCACCAGGGAAGTCCGGGGACAATGTTTATGTTAGCCTTCTCTTTATCCACTCACCTTCACCTTCTGAGGTAAAGTAGAGCCCATTACTTCTCAATGACCCGAGTCATCGTTTTTGTAGGTGGGGATGACACCCACCGAAGCCCCGCCAGTCCACTGTTGCTCTAGTCTTGAGTTCCCCAGCTTGCTCTCCGTCAGTGGCTTCTGCAACTCTCCCAGGGTCAAATTTGAATCCTCAGCACTTCTGGTTGCTAGAACCACCATGTGACATTGTCTTCTACCACTGAGACTGGGATTTTTTATTTTTTGTGGTTAGCACTTTCTTTAACAGTGTATGACCATGTATAGGGTCTCACCCAGCTCTGCCACATGAGGGGACTCACAGGGGAGCCCCTGTGTTCCAGTGCAGATTTTTTTAGAGTTGGAGCAAGATGCCAAGATGTCCACCATCTAAGGACAGGTGGGAAGACCCCACAGGCCTGGCTTAGCTAATGTGCAGCTGGACGGGCCCATCCCGAAGGCACGACTGGCCTGACCCAAAGACCGAGGTGGTCCAGACGATGAGGCGGGTGGCTCCGCAGCAACGCAGCCAGCACAGGTGCAGGTGTGCTGTGTGCGTGCCTGGACACGTGCTTCCTAGTGCCTCTCCTCAAACCCGCTTTGATCGAATGGCAATCCCTGCTTCTCCTCTGTGGGGCTGGAACTTGAGATGTAATAAAAAGGTTTCCTACAACTTTTATAGCCAGCAAGCAAGATGTTTTGCCTACAGAGAAATGATAGCTCTGTTTTTAGACCCTCAAAACACCATATGGATCCTTCAGTCTTCAGTTCTCTAAGTGAGGTCCCCAAGTGAGACTATTTGAGGGCACCCCTCTGTATCACACTCAGGAATCTCTCACACCACTTCTCTGATGAAATGACGACTCGGGTTGTCTATTCAGAGATGTGCAAGTGAGGTCCCTAGAGTGACAGAGTTTAAGTGTTGGTTTGTGATATGGTATGCAAATATGTATTAGTCACTCAGTCATGTCTGATTCTTTGCAACCCCATGGTCTGTAGCCCTCCAGGCTCCTCTGTCCATGGAATTCTCCAGGCAGGAATATTGGAGGAGGTTGCCATTCCCTTCTCCAGGGGATCTTCCCCACCCAGGGATCAAACCCAGGTCTCCCGCATTGCAGTCAGATTCTTTACCATCTGAGCCACCAGGGAAACTAGTACAAATATGAGGTTCCATATTGTGCTTGGGATGCTTACCTGGTAGCTCAGCTGGTAAAGAATCCACCTGAAATTTGGAAGACCTGGGTTCGATCACTGGGTCGGGAAGATCCCCTGAAGGAGGGCAAGGCAACCCACTCCAGTATTCTTGCCTGGAGAATCTCCATGGACAGAGGAGCCTGGTGGGCTACGGTCCACGGGGTTGCAAAGAGTCATGACTGAGTGACTGCAGCACTGGGCAGGCTACGTGGTGGGGGCTGGGACCGTTTCAGTGGAGATGAATTACTTGGAATTCTAGTTTGATTCCTATAGTAATAGAAAGCGACTAATCTGCCCTCCACCACATATGGGGCCATTCTGATAAGATTCAGTACTGTGGGAATAAGGTCAAGAGCCCTGAGGACTCCCAGGGCTGAGGCATATGTTACTGCTACTAGAATTCTAAATGCACTTTCACGTAGAAGTACCGTTATAAATGAGGGTCAGAGTCTTTAGCATTATTAGTACAATATTTAGGTACATTAGGGTTCTGTAAGTTTTTGTGGACTGGCCTTGGGGCAGAGACACAATTTGTAATATTGTTTCTATAGGAAAACTTGTTCCCAGTTCCAGACAACAACCCAACAAATAAACTAGTAAGCTGGGAATTGCATATTTTGAGGCTTTTCACTGGTAAACACAGTAGATGCATAAGGCTTTTGTGAACCTACAGCCTGTGGTCTCAGATACCGGCTCTGAGCCCAGAAGCCCTCCTCTACCCCTCTGTCCTCTCTCTGCTGCCCATGTGATTGAATTCCTCATAGCCTCAAAAGTCCATCAGCCAGTGTTGGCCCTGCCCTCAGACCCACCTGCAGGCATTCCACTAAGTCACAGTTGAGTACAGTTGGCCCCCATATTGACCAGTTCTGCGTCCGAGAATACAGAGGCCAACTATGGGACTCCAGCATCCATGGATTTTGATATCTGCAGAGGGGCTTGAAACCAGTTCTCCCACAAATACTGAGGGCTGACTGTGCCTTTCATCCCAAATTTTTAAATGAAAATATTTCAGAATTACAAAAAGGTAAAAAGAATAATGCACCCTGATGTACCCATCTTCAGAAACAAAGTATCACCTGTAGCAGGGGTCCCACTTTCTGGGATCTAATGCCTGATGATCTGAGGTGAAGCTGATGTCACAATAATAAAGTGCACAATAAATGTAATGTGCTTGAGGGCTTCCCTGGTGGCTCAGTGGTAAAGAATCCACCTGCCAGTGCAGGAGGCGTGGGTTTGATCCCTGATCCTGGAAGATTCCCACATACCATGAAGTAACGAAGCCCATGCCAGTGCTCATAGAGCCAGGGAACCGCAAATACAGAGCCCTGTGCTGTAACTCCTGAAGCCTGTGTGCTCTAAAGCCTGTGCTCTACAACAAGAGAAGCCCGTTCACTTCGACTAGAGAGTAGCCCCTGCTTGCCCCCAGTAGAGAAAAGCCCATGCAACAACAAAGACCTAGCACAGCCGGAAGTATATAAATAAATAAAATAAAATTATAAAACCATGTAATGCACTTGGATCATCCTGAAATCATCCCCCTCTCCACCCACTGAGGTCCATGGAAAAATTGTCTTCCGCAAAACGGGTCCCTGGTGACAAAAGGTTTGGGGACTGCTGACCTATACAGGTGAAGCCCCTGTAGCCTGTCTCTGGTCTCATCTTATCCTGGCCCTAATCCAAGTATTTGGAAATGGGGGCTCAAGCCCTGTTGTAAAGGTCTCAATTTTAGGAGGTGGAAAAAACAGTCATTATGTGTGAGGCTCATGTGTCAGAAGGAGGCAGGAAAGACAGTCCGGGAAGAATCAGTATAGGGTGTCACATGAGCTAGATTTGTCTAGCCTGGCAGATGGTCTATGTCTGGAATCGAGGCCAGGAAATCAGTAACCATAGAAAAGAGTGGTCAAGAATGGAAAAGTCTCATCAGAGAGGCCACCTCTCTGAGTTCAACATTTTTAGGCTCCAGGAACAGGGCAGTGTTAGATGAAAGTCCATTCACTCGCTCAGTCATTCGTTGTTATTCATCCAATAAATCAGTCCATGTGTCCAGATCACAAACATTAGAGGAGAGATATATAATCAAGAACAAAAAAAGTGGCCCTGTTCTGCAGAAACTTCGATTAAAATGGGAGAGGACAAGGACTTCCCTGGTGGTCCAAGAGTTAAGGATCTGTCTTCCAGTGCAGGGCTCGCAGGTTCCCTCCCTGGTCAAGGAATTAAGATCCCACGTGTTGTAGGGCAACCAAACCCACTCGCTGCTGCAACCAGAGAGCCCACGTGCTGCAGCTATGAGCCTGCACGCTCTAGAACCCTTGCTCTGCAACAAGAGAAGCTCGCCACAACTAGAGAAAGCCCGTGCACAGCAATGAAGACCCAGTGTAACCAAAATGAAAAATAAAGAATCCAGAATATAGCTTCTTAGGGAGGGCATAGAGGGTAGGGTGGTACAGTGAGGATCTAAGAGGTCGGAAATTCAGATTCAGTGGGTGAGGATGAGTCAGGTGCAGACAGAGGTATGGAATGAAACCGTTCAGGCACCGGACCGACGGGACAACTGTCATCTTCTGCGTACAGGTCCTCCCCTCTAGATGCCACCTGCCTGACAAATGGACTCCAGAACCATACTCTAATGCCCACACTCCTCTAATTCTGCTTCTCTTTAGCCCCCACCAGACATTTGTGTCCTTAGGACTGCTGTCTATTGATGAACAAATGCTCCTATTTCCTCAGCTTCTTTTCAGGACACGTTTTGGAGGACCACTCCAGCTCATCAAGATCTTTGTCCCACCTCTCCTCCCCCATCACCGAACCTCCCCCAGCCCTGTCCACCCTGCTGCGCAGAGAGCTAGGGTTCATTTCTGTTACATGCAGCGAGAGACCTCACTGCTCTGCCACCACCTTTTGGCCTGAACTGAAACCTGGCTTTCCCCTGAGGTTACCACTTCCCCTGCAGTCCTTTCAAGTAGAAGCTATTTATTCCTCCTTGCCCCACATAGAAAGGCGCTAGCAACATTATTCTAGCTCCTGAAGCTAGAAATTGAGCAACTTCTCCTCTCTTCTAGTATGAAAACCCTGCCCCACTGAGGTCCTGCCATTCAACTAGCCACCTTTTCTCCTGTCATCTACCAACCTGGTTACACCCTTACATTTTGTTCAATGCCTGGCTCATTTCTTCATCCTCTGGGGAGAGATTTTGCTGACTTTGTGAAACACCCACTCACTGGCCCAGCTTCTTAGTTTCTTGACCTTTCAGACTCAATGTCTTCACTTCCAGTCTACTTTAGTGCCTCCTGTGGCCACACCCTGTACTTTGTCACCACTGGTATAGTGCCACCATGGAAAATGCAAACTCTCTATCACTATGACTACCCATCCGGCTCTCTCCCCTGATGCAACCTGATGAATTGAGGCCTCTACAAATTTTCAGCTATGTTTTCAGCTTATTGGGTAAACCTTTTCACTGGTTTCTCATTAGCTTTCCCTTTAGTATCCAGCAGTTATTAGAAACCATCACTATTCTTCCCCAGCTCTACACGACCAGGTGAAACTTTATTTATTAATTTACTCGTTAATTAAACAAATATTTATTATGTACCTACTATGTGCTAGGTACAATGGCATAGCTTTACCACTGAGGAGCTCAGAGTCAAGATGGAAGCCAATCCCATAATCACACATAATCACAAACCAGGATAAGACCCTGGGGTGGGGGAGCAGAACCAGGGTGTAGAACGGAGGATTTCAGGGAGAAGAAGCAGAATGAGGAAATTCCCCGGTGGTCCAGTGGTTAAGACTCCGTGCTTCCCTTGTAGGAGACATGGGTTCGATCCCTGGTGGGGAAATTAAGATCTGACATGCCTCATAGTAAAAAAAAAAAAAAAAGAAAGAAAAGAAAATTTATTGAACTGAATAAAAATGAAAATACAACATATCAACTTTAAAGAATTATTTAAAAAAGAAGTTTGTCAGTTTAAAAAGAAACAGAATGAGTGAAACTCTGAGGCAGAATGAAGTGTAGTTTGAGGAAATGAAACAAACAAACAAAAAAACCCTATATGGTCGGAGACGTAAAATTAGAGAGTGGTGCAAGGTGAGGCTGAGTGAGAGGAGTAACGGTAAGATCTGTATTTTGAAAAGACCACTGTCAAGGAGTGAATAGGTGGAGCCCAGGGGCTTTTTAGGGCAGCGACACTGTTCTGCATGATACTGTAATGGTGGATACATGACAATATGCATTTTTCAAAACCCATTGAACTGTATCATACAAAGAGTGTATCCCAATATGAACTGTGGGCTTTAATTAATAATAATGTTTTAACATTGGGAGGCTACCCACTCCAGTATTCTTGGGCTTCCCTTGTGGCTCAGCTTGTAAAGAATCTGCCTGCAATACAGGAGACCTGGGTTTGCTCCCTGGGTTGGGAAGATCCCCTGGAGAAGGGAAAGGGTTCCCACTGGCCTGGGGAGTTCCATGGGCTGTAGAGTCTAAGGGGTCACAAAGAGTCAGACACGACTGAGCAACCTTCATCAATTGCTAGAAGTATATCTCATGAATGTGGGATCTTAATAATAGGGGAAACTGAGGGTAGAGTAGAAAGGGGTATAAGAGAACTCTCTGCACTATTTGCTCAGTTTTTGTTAATTGAAAACTGCTCTAAGAGATAAGGCCTGCTAAATAACAAAAAATAAATATAGGGAAGGAGGAAGACCACTGACGGCTATGAGGAAAGTAGACTGGAGACAGAGGAGATATGGGCAAATCATGAGAAAGATGTCTCAGAAGTCCAGGCAAGGCAAGACGGTACCTCAGACCAGAGTGGCGATAGAGAGGAAGGAGAGAAATGGAGAGAAGAGGGTGCTGACAAGACGTGGTGCTCGATTGAGTATGGGTTGGGGAGCAAGGGTACCTGAGATCTCTGTCTTGCCCAGCTTACTGGTTGAATGGTGTCACTTGATGATTAAATGAGACTCCAGGACTATTTTACCAACACTGTTACTATTGGCTGAGAAACCATTGAACACATAGATTCTAAGTATGCTTGTAAATGTGATGGTCACACAAAAGTCATTTCATTGCCTGCTCTTCAGCTCTGTGATCATTCCCTGCCAGACCTTGTTTAATAGAGAAGTCATCCCATGAGTCCTGTTCTTGCTTTAACTGTTGATTGAAGTAGACAAGGTTACTTGGCTTTTTCTGGGCCTTAATATGTACACCAGTAACACAAGAATGCTGAACCAGATGGCCTCTAAAGGTTGGTACAGAGCTGGGATGGGGCATACCAGTGGTCTCTCACAGTTAGATTTCTTCCAGATTCTGACATGTTCTTCCTGCCTGTCTCTCCCCAAGCCCCTGGGGCTCCTCAGTGAATGCTGATATAGCCTATTTGTTGGTCATTGTTCTGCTCCTGGCAGGGTTGCAGGTACTGGATTCTTGATTCTCTAATTCCAGGAGTGTGACTAGGTCTGCATGAACCACTGCAACCTTGAGCCACTGTGGGCCGACATCAAATACTTGTCTCTAAGTCAGGGTTGGGACATAATCCCAGATGGTCCCAGAGGAACTTTAGTCCTCTGTGTTTTCATTTCAAAATCAAGCCTATCTTCTGGCAGCAGAACAAATGTGCTGACATCCTGTTCCAAGCGCCAAACTACACAAGCTCCAAGGAACCACCAGCCTTTTCGTCAGTCCGCCTTCTAGGGAACGCTGTTACCATTCAGTACCCCTGGGTTTACCTTCTTTTCAGCCACAATAATAACATAGCACAGCACCTCTGACTGAGTCGTGTCAACTTTGTTGCCAACTCACAGTTAACAAAGTAGGGGGCTGCCCCTCAGTCTAAATTCTCCATGTGAACTCCTATCTATGGGTTCCTACAGAGGAACTCAAGGTCATATGCTATAGTTGTGGCCATGATGCCTTTGCATACCATGGCTTGTCTAAAAAAAAAAAAATCATTGAAGAAATTCCCTGGCAGCACAGTGGTTAAGGACTCCACACTTCCAATGCAGGGGTATGGGTTCGATCCCCTGTTGGGGGATCTCCAAGATAAGATAAAATAAGGTAATTACTTCACTGAGAACTGCTTACAGTGAACACAATGACATAAGTCTGGCATGAAAAACCAGCACTGCATTGAAACCTTTGGCTTGCATGCTCAGTCGCCTCAGTCGTGTCTGACTCTTTGCGACCCCATGGACTGTAGGCCGCCAGGCTCCTCCGTCCATGGAGTTCCCCAGGCAAGAATCCTGGAGTGGGTTGCCATTCCTTTCACTTACTTAGACTAAGGACTGTCTCAGAGGATCCAAAGACCTTGTGCTCCTGCCACTTCTTCCTGGCAGCCCTGAGAAGCACACCTATGGAAACTATCACTGATTTATCCCTACCTTCCTGCAAGGAAAGTGGCAGAGTTTCCCTGTGCCTGACTCTGTTCCTGATTTGAGTGATGAACCCTGCCCTGTGTTATGTTCTTTTTACTCCTGCCTTCTGCCCTGCTTCTTCCTCAGAGGCCCTGAATGAAATAAGTGCCCTCTAACTTTCCATCTCATGAATGAGAAAGCTCCCTATGGATGAAACCCTTCCACATTTAGATTACTGTTCTGGAGTGTAAGCTTATCTCCCAGTGGTAAATATGTTAATTCTATATAATGTCTGTTACACTATAATTTCTTCCTTCTGTGGAAAGCTTATTAGTTTGAGTTAAACTGCAGGTTGCTGGCCAGGCATTGTATTAATTGTCCTTGGTCAAAAGCCAACCCTGTCAGCTCTGTCTGGGGTAAAGGGGAGTGGCTTAGTGATAAACATAATAGCCTCTTGCTGCTCCTAAAGGCAGCCAGTTAGTCCACAGCGTTTCCAACAACGGATCTCAAGGCCTGGTTTGAACGAAGAAGCTGAGGCAATTAGAATACACCTGAAGCACTTCTGTGATTATCTGATTAGTGTCTGTCTTTCTGACTAAACAATAAACTGCATGGGAGTACATAATATGTGGTCCACGGGTATTTCTCAAATGAATGAATAAAGCTGAAAGGATTCAGAGAAGTTGGGGAAGTCAGGAGGAGACTTGAATGAGTCAGTGCTTTGACTATGTCAGGTTATGAGTAACCTAAGTTATGAGTAAGCAGAACCTATAATGCAGAAGAGACACACAGACTAGATGGGAAGAAAACCAGGCAGTAGTGAGTGGAGAGTGTGGCAGACTCCCAGGGAGTAGCTGAGTCACTTAAAGATTCGCAAAATCTGCAGCTGAGGTCTTGGAACAGCCTTGAATCCATAGCCACCCTCCTATTCCTGTTCTTCCTGATCCTGATGGCTCATCCTTCCCTGCGTTTCCATAAATAACTATCTTTATAATAAGCCATCTGTTGGTAAAGGTAACTTGAGTGAATTGCCCCTTGTTGGGAGTCCCAGCTTTAGGGAGCCTGAAGATAACACATGACAGCCAAGGAATCATTATTATTTTCCACATGAAGCACTTTATCCCTTTCTGTGACCATCATATATGAAAGTGTCCTGACATACTTGAATTCAGATAGGAGACAGTTGAGGCTTAGTCTATAACTCCTGCTATCCTTATCTTATTTTTTTACCCCACATATTAAGAAAACTCTCTTATCATGCTTGACTCAGGATAGCCAGATTTGCTTGGCCACATCAGCATTTTAAGGTTGAAGTTTAGAGGAATTCCAGCTGAATTATTTCAAATCCTAAAAGATGATATTGTTAAAGTGCTGTACTCAATATGTCAGCAAATTTGGAAAACTCAGCAGTGGCCACAGGACTGGAGAAGGTCAGTTTTCATTCCAGTCCCAAAGAAAGGCAATGCCAAAGAATGCTCAAACTACTCTCCAGTTGTGCTTATTTCACATGCTAGCAAGATAATGCTCAAAATCCTTCAAGAAAGCATCAATAGTAGGTGAACCAAGAACTCAGATGTACAAGCTGGATTTAGAAAAGGCAGAGAAACCAGAGATCAAATTGCCAACATTTGTTGGATCATAGAAAGAGCAAGAGAATTCCAGAAAAANCTCCAGTTGTGCTTATTTCAGATGCTAGCAAGATAATGCTCAAAATCCTTCAAGAAAGCATCAATAGTAGGTGAACCAAGAACTCAGATGTACAAGCTGGATTTAGAAAAGGCAGAGAAACCAGAGATCAAATTGCCAACATTTGTTGGATCATAGAAAGAGCAAGAGAATTCCAGAAAAACATCTACCTCTGTTTCATTGACTATGCTAAAGCTTTTGACTGTGTGGATCACCACAAACTGGAAAATTCTTACAGTGATAGGAATAGCAGACCACCTTACCTGCCTCTTGAGAAACCAGTGTGGAGGTCAAGGAGGAACATTTAGAACCAGACATGGAACCACCTGTTAGAACCAAACATGGAATAGATATGGAACAATAGTTCAAAATTGGGAAAGGAATATGATAAGGCTGTATATTGTCACTCTGCTTATTTAACTTATATGCAGAGTACATTATGCCTAATACTAGGTTGGATGAATCACAAGCTGGAATCAAGATTGCCGGGAGAAATATGAACAGCCTCAGGTATGCAGATGATACCACTCTAATGGCAGAAAGCAAAGAGGAACTATTAATAAAGAGCCTCTTAATAAGGGTAAAAGAGGAGAGTGGAAAAACTGGCTTGAAATTCAACATTCAAAAAACTAAGATCATGGCATCCAATCCCATCACTTCATGGCAAATAGAAGGGGAAAAATGGAAACAGTGACAGATTATATTTTCTTGGGCTCCAAAATCACTGCAGATGGTGACTGCAGCCATGAAATTAAAAGACGCTTGCTCCTTGGAAGAAAAGCCAAGACAAACCTAGACAACACATTAAAAAGCAGAGACGTTACTTGGTCGACAAAGGTCCATCTAGTCAAAGCTGTAATTTTTCCAGTAGTCCTGTACAGATATGAGAGGTGGACCATAATGAAGGCTAAGCACTGAAGAATTGATGCTTTTGAATTGTGGTGGTGGAGAAGACTCTTGAGTCCCTTGGGCTGTAAGGAAATCAAACAAGTCAATCCTAAAGGAAATCAATATTCATTGGAAGGATGCTAAAGCTAAAGCTCCAATACTTTGGCCATGATGTGAAGAACTGACTCATTGAAAAAGACCCTGATGCTGGGAAAGATTGAAGGCAAAAGGAGAAGGGAGTGGCAGAAGATGAAATGGGTAGATAGCATCACTGACTCAATAGACATGAATTTTGAGCAAAGTCTGGGAGATAGTGGAGGACATAACAACCTGTCATGCTACAGTCCAGGGGATTGCTAAGAGTCAGACACAACTTAGTGACTGAACAACAACCACCTTGGTGTTCCAGTGGCTAAGAGTTTACTCTTCCAATGCAGGGGACCTGGGTTTGATCCCTGGTCAGGGAACTAGATCCCACACACTGTAACTAGGAGTCTGCACTGTAACCAAGACCTGGCATAGCCAAATAAATAAATGCATAAACATTTTTTAAAAGAGAGCAGAAGGAAATAATAAGTATTATTTTGGAATAATATTTATGAGGAGTTGTGAAGATCATTTTTATTATATTATTGATAATTACTGCTTGATTATTATGACTCATCAATTGGTTAATTGGCCCACCATGCTGTCAATTATCCCCATGGTCCTGAGCTTTTTAAAAGAAGATATTTATTTATTTATTTGACTGCACTGGATCTTAGTTGTGGCATGCAGGATCTAGTTCCCTGACCAGGGATGGAACCCAAGGCTCCTGCACTGAAGGTATAGAGTCTTAGACACTGGACCACCAAGGAGGTCCTCTGAGCCATTTCTCCTGCCTGTACATATTGGTTTTTATTGCTGCTATAACAATTTACCACACCTCTAGTGGCTTTTTTTTTTTTGTTCAGTTGCTCATCATGTTTGGCTCCTTGTGACCCCAAGGACTACAGCACATCAGGCTTCCCTGTCCTTCACTATCTCCGGGAGTTTGCTCAAACTCATGTCCACTGAGTCGATGATGCCACCCAACCATCTCATCCTCTGTTGCCCCCTTCTCCTCCTGCCCTCAATCTTTTCCAGCATCAAGGTCTTTTCCAATAAGTATTTAGTGGTTTAAACAACTGAAACTTATTGTCTTAATAGCTCTGAACATTAGAAGTTCAACACATGCCCCTCTGGACTAATATCAAGATATCATCAGAGCTTCCTTCCTTTATGGAGACCTTAGGAAAGAATCTGTTTCTTAGCCTTTTCCCTTTTTATAGGATGCCTGCATTCCTTGGCTCATGGTACCCTTCTTCCATTTTCAAAGCCAGTAATGGTGAGTTGAGGCCTCTTTGCATCACATCTCTCTTGCCCTCCAAAGGCACATCTCCCTCTGACTGACCTCATGTAGAAAAGGTTTGCAGCTTTTAAGAACTCACATGATTATCCTCAGCCCACCTAGATATATAGTCCAGAATAATCTTCCCTGGAATATAATAATAATCTCAAGGTTGTTAACCTCAATCATATTGTTTGCCAAGTGAGGTAATACATTCAAGATATTCACATGTTACAGGGATTAGGATATGGACATTTAAAAAAAAATACTTTTTTTTATTTATTTCTTTCACTGCACTGGGTCTTAGCTGTGGCACACGGAATCTTTAGCTGTGGCATGTGCATCCGGTTCCCTGACCAGGGATTAAACCCTGCATTGGGAGCGCAGAGTCACAGTGATGGACCACCAGGAAGTCCCAGGACACAGACATTTGTTGTTGTTTTGTTGATTTTTTTCTCTTTTCTTTATTTTAATTGAAGGCTAATTACTTTACAATATTGTGGTGGTTTTTGCCATACATTCACACGAATCAGCCATGGTTGTGCATGTATTCCCCATCCTGACCCTCCCTCCTACCTCCCTCCCCATCCCATCCCTCAGGGTCATCCCAGTGCACCAGCCCTGAGTACCCTGTCTCATGCAGGACTGGCGATCTATTTCACATATGATAATATACATGTTTCAATGCTATTCTCTCAAATCATCCCACCTTTGCCTTCTCTCACAGAGTCCAAAAGTCTGTTCTTTACATCTGTGTCTCTTTTGTGGTCTCACATATAGGGTCATCATTACCATCTTTCTAAATTCCATATATATGCATTAATATACTGTATTGGCGTTTTTCTTTCTGACTTATTTCACTCTGTATAATAGGCTTCAATTTCATCCACCTCATTAGAACTGATTCAAATGTTTTCTTTTTAATGGCTGAGTAATACTCCATTGTGTATCTATACCACAGCTTTCTTATCCATTCATCTGTCAATGGACATCTAGGTTTCTATAATTATTCTGCAGTTACACACTGTAGTTACATATTCTTTTATGCTTTATTATCTCCATTTTATAGTTGGAGAAACAAAGTGGTTAAATAATTTGTGCAATGTAGTTGTTAAGTGGTAAAGCTGAAATTCAAACTAAATTTTTCAGACCCGAAAACCCATGCACTTCCACTATATCACTTGGCCTTCCAAATTTTCTGTGGAACTTAGCTTATCCATATAAAAATTGATACACCACCACCTTGATTCTTTCAGGGGCTTTAAGACTGACTTTTCTGGACTCTTTAAAGATATACTTGGTGTTGCGCATCTTAAAAAAAACATGTTTCTAGACAATACCTTCTCGATTTCTCCACTGAGGTGTAAAACCAGGAAAACTACTAAACACACTAAGTATTTCCCTCAGAAAGAGATCATGAATACTTCTGCTGATTAAACAGGAAGTTTGTGGACCTGAGGACTGCCCATGAAGATTTACTGATCAGATTCATGGTTCAGTCAAGTGCTCTCTCTCTTTTTTTTCTTTTAATATTTATTTGGCCACTTCTGGTCTTAATTTCAGCAGTAGAATCTTCAAACTTCATTGTGTCATGCGGGATCTTTAGTTGCAGCATGGGGAATCTATTTCCTTGAGCAGGGATCAAACCTAGGCCCCCTGCATTAGGAGTGCAGAGTCTTAGCCACTGGACCACCGGGGAGGCCCCTAAGTCCTCTCTTTCCATCAGTGACACTCAGATACACCTGCCTCCAAGAAGCCAGCGAAGGCAGCACTGAAATACTTTTTCAGAGAGCTCTGTCAAGTCTCACCCTCAATCTTAACCTTGCAGTCACTATTACCAGCAAGATTACAGACCAGGCTCACTGCAGATGCTTCTCACCAAGGTGAGAGATCTCTAATGGCTGCTGAGGCTAAGGGAGCATGTGGTCCTTCTCCATGTGGACCCACATGTATTAAGAGTCCTTCTCTGCCAGGTCTGAGTACTACATGTTCTGTTTCCAACTCTTCCTTTTCCACATTTCCCATGACCCACTGTTTGACTGATCAACAGCTCTCCTCCCTGCAGAGTGTTTGCATGTACTTTGGTCATCATATCTTGTTCTGCCCTCTGATATTTATTTACTCACCCTTGATTTCTGTTGATTAATTGGTCTTTGTCTTATTGCTGCTCAAACCCTTGGCATTTCTTGTTGCTGCCTTGTTCTCTCATACCCTCGGCCTGCTGCCACATTCAACATGAATACTGTTTCCTTCAGAATTCTCTGTGGGTAGACTGAGCATAGGGGCTTAAGTGGTACAGTAGTAAAGAATCCACCTGCCAAGCAGGAGATGCGGGTTCAATCCCTGGGTTTAGGAAGATCCCCTGGAGTAGGAAATGGCCACCGACTCCAGTATTCTTGCCTGGAGAATCTTGCCTGGCTTAGAAAGGTCAAGTAACTTGTCCAAAGTCTCCTCACTAGTAGATGAAAGGAAGATCCAGGATTTCAACTCCATTTTGTCAGTTTCCAAAATGTAGATTTCCACTACCCTTTATTGTGGTTGTCAATTCATATCTTAGTTTGCAACATTTTAAGAAGTGCAGTTAGTCAGTTCACTTCAGTCACTCAGTAGTGATCAACTCTTTGCCACCCCGTGGACTACAGCACGCCAGGCCTCCCTGTCCATCACCAGCTCCCAGAGTTTACCCAAACTCATGTCCATTGAGTCAGTGGTGCCATCCAACCATCTCATCCTCTGTCATCCCCTTCTGCTCCCACCTTCAACCTTTCCCAGCATCAGGGTCTTTTAAAATGAATCGGTTTTTCACGTCAGGTGGCCAGAATATTGGAGTTTCAGCTTCAGTATCAGTCCTTCCAATGAACACCCAGGGCTGATGTCCTTTAGGATGGACTGGTTGAATCTCCTTGCAGTCCAAGGGACTCTCAAAAGTCTTCTCCAACACCACAATTCAAAAGCATCAATTCTTCAGCACTCAGCTTTCTTTATAGTCCAACTCTCACATCCGTACATGACTTCTGGAAAAACCATAGCTTTGACTAGATGGACTTTTGTTGGCAAAGTAATGTCTCTGCTTTTTAATAAGCTATCTAGATTTGTTATAGCTTTTCTTCCAAGGAGCAAGCGTCTTTTAATTTCATGGCTGCTGTCACCATCTGCAGTGATTTTGGAGCCCCTCAAAATAAAGTCTGTCACTGTTTCCACTGTTTCCCCATCTATTTACCATGATGTGATGAGACTGGATGCCATGATCTTAGTTTTCTGAATGGTGAGTTTTGAGCCAACTTTTTCACTCTCCTCTTTCACTTTCATTAAGAGATTCTTTAGTTCTTCTCTTTCTGCCATAAGGGTGGTATCATCTGCATGTCTGCTGCTGCTGCTGCTGCTAAGTCACTTCAGTCGTGTCCGACTCTGTGCGACACCATAGACGGAAACCCACCAAGCTCCCCTGTCCCTGGGATTCTCCAGGCAAGAACACTGGAGTGGGTTGCCATTTCCTTCTCCAATGCATGAAAGTGAAAAGTGAAAGAGAAGTCACTCAGTCATGTCCAACTCTTAGCGACCCCATGGACTGCAGCCTAGCAGGCTCCTCTGTCCATGAGATTTTCCAGGCAAGAGTACTGGAGTGGGGTGCCATTGCCTTCTCCTCTGCATATTGAGGTTATTGATATTTCTCCCGACAATGATTCTAGCTTGTGCTTCATCCAGTCCAGCATTTATCATGATGTACTCTGCGTATAAGTTAAATAATCAAGGTAACAGTATACAGCCTTGACATACTCTTTCTCAATTTGGAACCAGTCTGTAGTTCTATGTCCAGTTCTAACTGTTGCTTCCTGACCTGCACACAGATTTCTCAGAAGGCAGGTTAGGTGGTCTGGTATTCCCATCTCTTGAAGAATTTTCCACAGTTTGTTGTGATCTACGCAGTCAAAGGCTTTGGCATAGCCAATAAAGCAAAAGTAGATGTTTTTCTGGAACTCTCTTGCTTTTTTGATGATCCAGCCGATGTTGGAAGCTTGATCTCTGGTCCCTCTGCCTTCTCTAAATCCAGCTTGAACTTCTGGAAATTCATGGTTCACATATGGTTGACGCTTGCCTTGGAGAATTTTGAGCATTACTTTTAGGAAAGAGAATATCAACTAGGGACTTCCCCCGTGGCTCAGCAGTAAAAAAATTGGCTTACAATGCAGGAGATAAAGAGTTTGATCCCTGGGTCAGGAAGATCCCCCGGAGAAGGGAATGGCTGGCTACCCACTCCAGTATTTTTGCCTGGGGAATTTCATGGACAGAGGAGCCTGGCAGGCTACAGTCCATGGGGTCACAAAGAGTTGGACACGACTGAGTATTCACACACACAATATCAAATAGCCAGGTAAGCAGCAAGAAATACCATAGGGAAAAAAAAAACAAACGGGAATTTTGATTACCCTCTGCTGATAAGATAAAATGGAACAAAGGTGGCTGAGTAGGGTAGCATCCTAGAGAGACCCAGATAGAGTGCCTGGTCCCCTTGCTGTCCTAGAGGGGTGCCAAGGTATGGAATCAACATGGATAAGAAAACAAAGGGAGCCAATGAATAAGTAGAAGCAAAGGGGAAAGAAAGGACTATAGCCTGGAGGAATTCCCAGCATGGAAGCAAATACCAGTGGACTTTGTTACAAGGCTCCCATGTCCGCTTGCATGGATTTGCCAAGTACAATAACACAGTCTGAAAGGGAACAGACTGGAACAGAGACAATATATGGTGGCTCCAGCAGCAAAGAAATGATCTTGAGATCTGAAGCAACTGGCTTGCTTGGTTCTTTCTATCAAGGATCTCCCACCTCTTAGAAGGTGATGGTGACTGAAGGATTGGGGAATGGTTGATCTGGGACAGGTCAGGAGGTTGTTGGCCATGTGTGTAACTTCTCACCTAAAACAGTGGGAAATGCCCATATCATCGGAGCCAGCAGAACTGGGAAATAGTCAAGGAATCAAAATCCTGGAAGCTAGGAGAGTCTGGAGGGAAGATGCGAGTGAGGGATGTTGTCCAACGATCCCAGAAAGGGAGGCTGGGTAGAACACTAGAAAGACTATAGCATTTTTGTGTAGAATAGCTAAGCCCTGTTCTTTTCTAGCACAGTTCTTTCCTAATCCATTGAGACTGTAAAGGCCCTATAAACAGTGTGTGGGTTGCTCATCTCCATACTAATTTTCTACCAAATCCACTTGCCCTTATGGTTTCCATTTCTATCCCATTGAACTGTACCTAGACTCTGCTGCTCAGCATGTTTCTTTGGCCAGGTACTTCATTAAGATAATCTTCTTGGTCCTCTATTCCAGCTTTGATCCTTGACCAGATTTGCTATGACTCCATGCTCTGCAGCCTGTCTTATCCTGTCAACCTGGTTAACTCATCCCAGAACACCCCCCTGAAGCCTTCTTAGAGCTGGGCCCGCAGTCATATTCCTTCCATTCCACCTGGGAACCTGTAGAGTGTTGCCATACCACTGACCGTGTCCTGCTAAATATCAAGATGTTCAGGGACTTCCCTGGTGATCCAGTGGCTAAGACTCCACACTCCCAATAGAGGGGGCCCAGTTTTGAGCTCAGTCAGGGAACTAGATCCCATATGCTCCAGCTAAACCTAGATAGCATATTAAAAAGCAGAGACATTACTTTGCCAACAAAGATCCGTCTAGTCAAGGCTATGGTTTTTCCAGTGGTCATGTATGGATGTGAGAGTTGGACTGTGAAGAAAGCTGAGTGCCAAAGAATTGATGCCTTTGAACTGTGGTGTTGGAGAAGACTCTTGAGAGTCCCTTGGACTGCAAGGAGATCCAACCAGTCCATTCTAAAGGAGATCAGTCCTGGGCATTCTTTGGAGGGACTGATGCCAAAGCTGAAACTCCAATACTTTGGCCACCTCATGTGAAGTGTTGACTCATTGGAAAAGACTCTGATGCTGGGAGAGATTGAGGGCAGGAGAAGGGGACGACAGAGGATGAGATGGCTGGATGGCATCACCAACTCGATGGACATGAGTTTGGGTGAACTCTGGGAGTTGATGATGGACAGGGAAGCCTGGCGTGCTGCAATTCATGGGGTCACAAAGAGTCGGACATGACTGAGTGACTGGACTGAACTGAAGAGTTTATATGCCATGATTTAAAAAAAAAAAATCCCACATGCCACAACAAAGACCCCACATGCCGCCACTAAGACCTGGTGCAGCCAAATAAATAAATAAATACTAAAAAGAAAATCATGATATTTGGTTGGGGGAAATGTTTCCATTATAGCAAAAGAATCCATAGATCTTTTAGGAGAATAGGAATAGCTAGGTTTTCCAAAATGACTAGTAATTAAAACCCATTTACCCCACCACTAACTGTGAGTATCCTTTATAATTACATTTCCAGAACAAAACAAGGAAAATTTTTCATTCTGTCATTCACTTTATTCACCATATAGGAAAATACATGAATCTTAAGTGTACAGCTGGATGGATTTTTGCAAAGTGAACACACTGGTTTAATCAGTACCCAGATTAAGAAACAAAATGTTATCAGCATCCAGTCCTCTCATATCCCCACCTGATTCCCACTCCCCATATGGTAACCACTTTTTCTGACTTCTACCAATATTAATCAGTTTTTTCTGTTTTAGAATTTCATATAAGTGGAATATATGCTATGTGTTCTTTTGTATGTGGCTTTTTCGAGTTGACGGTGTATCTGGAAGATTCATCCATGTTGTTGTGCACAGCAGTACTCTGTTCTTTTTCATTATTATATAGTGTATTATCTGAATATACTACTCTTTGTTCATCCTACTGCTATTGGACATTTGGATTGTTTTCCAGTTTTTAGCTATTATGAATGGTCCTGCTATGAGCATTTTTGTACATATCTTTTGATAAACATATGTATGCATGTCTGTTATGAATATTATCTAGGAATAGAACACAATATTGTACATGTGTTCAATTTTGGTAGATATTGCTAAACATTTGTTGTAACCAAGGATTTTTTTTTTAATCCCTCCTAAAAACTTGGGATCCAGAAGGAAAGGGGTGCAGAAGTAAGCAGATAGAAATTTGGCTGGCAGGGACTTCTGTGGTCCAGGGGCTAAGACNGTGGACTACAGCACGCCAGGCCTCCCTGTCCATCACCAGCTCCCAGAGTTTACCCAAACTCATGTCCATTGAGTCAGTGGTGCCATCCAACCATCTCATCCTCTGTCATCCCCTTCTGCTCCCACCTTCAACCTTTCCCAGCATCAGGGTCTTTTAAAATGAATCGGTTTTTCACGTCAGGTGGCCAGAATATTGGAGTTTCAGCTTCAGTATCAGTCCTTCCAATGAACACCCAGGGCTGATGTCCTTTAGGATGGACTGGTTGAATCTCCTTGCAGTCCAAGGGACTCTCAAAAGTCTTCTCCAACACCACAATTCAAAAGCATCAATTCTTCAGCACTCAGCTTTCTTTATAGTCCAACTCTCACATCCATACATGACTTCTGGAAAAACCATAGCTTTGACTAGATGGACTTTTGTTGGCAAAGTAATGTCTCTGCTTTTTAATAAGCTATCTAGATTTGTTATAGCTTTTCTTCCAAGGAGCAAGCGTCTTTTAATTTCATGGCTGCTGTCACCATCTGCAGTGATTTTGGAGCCCCTCAAAATAAAGTCTGTCACTGTTTCCACTGTTTCCCCATCTATTTACCATGATGTGATGAGACTGGATGCCATGATCTTAGTTTTCTGAATGGTGAGTTTTGAGCCAACTTTTTCACTCTCCTCTTTCACTTTCATTAAGAGATTCTTTAGTTCTTCTCTTTCTGCCATAAGGGTGGTATCATCTGCATGTCTGCTGCTGCTGCTGCTGCTAAGTCACTTCAGTCGTGTCCGACTCTGTGCGACACCATAGACGGAAACCCACCAAGCTCCCCTGTCCCTGGGATTCTCCAGGCAAGAACACTGGAGCGGGTTGCCATTTCCTTCTCCAATGCATGAAAGTGAAAAGTGAAAGAGAAGTCACTCAGTCATGTCCAACTCTTAGCGACCCCATGGACTGCAGCCTAGCAGGCTCCTCTGTCCATGAGATTTTCCAGGCAAGAGTACTGGAGTGGGGTGCCATTGCCTTCTCCTCTGCATATTGAGGTTATTGATATTTCTCCCGACAATGATTCTAGCTTGTGCTTCATCCAGTCCAGCATTTATCATGATGTACTCTGCGTATAAGTTAAATAATCAAGGTAACAGTATACAGCCTTGACATACTCTTTCTCAATTTGGAACCAGTCTGTAGTTCTATGTCCAGTTCTAACTGTTGCTTCCTGACCTGCACACAGATTTCTCAGAAGGCAGGTTAGGTGGTCTGGTATTCCCATCTCTTGAAGAATTTTCCACAGTTTGTTGTGATCTACGCAGTCAAAGGCTTTGGCATAGCCAATAAAGCAAAAGTAGATGTTTTTCTGGAACTCTCTTGCTTTTTTGATGATCCAGCCGATGTTGGAAGCTTGATCTCTGGTCCCTCTGCCTTCTCTAAATCCAGCTTGAACTTCTGGAAATTCATGGTTCACATATGGTTGACGCTTGCCTTGGAGAATTTTGAGCATTACTTTTAGGAAAGAGAATATCAACTAGGGACTTCCCCCGTGGCTCAGCAGTAAAAAAATTGGCTTACAATGCAGGAGATAAAGAGTTTGATCCCTGGGTCAGGAAGATCCCCCGGAGAAGGGAATGGCTGGCTACCCACTCCAGTATTTTTGCCTGGGGAATTTCATGGACAGAGGAGCCTGGCAGGCTACAGTCCATGGGGTCACAAAGAGTTGGACACGACTGAGTATTCACACACACAATATCAAATAGCCAGGTAAGCAGCAAGAAATACCATAGGGAAAAAAAAAACAAACGGGAATTTTGATTACCCTCTGCTGATAAGATAAAATGGAACAAAGGTGGCTGAGTAGGGTAGCATCCTAGAGAGACCCAGATAGAGTGCCTGGTCCCCTTGCTGTCCTAGAGGGGTGCCAAGGTATGGAATCAACATGGATAAGAAAACAAAGGGAGCCAATGAATAAGTAGAAGCAAAGGGGAAAGAAAGGACTATAGCCTGGAGGAATTCCCAGCATGGAAGCAAATACCAGTGGACTTTGTTACAAGGCTCCCATGTCCGCTTGCATGGATTTGCCAAGTACAATAACACAGTCTGAAAGGGAACAGACTGGAACAGAGACAATATATGGTGGCTCCAGCAGCAAAGAAATGATCTTGAGATCTGAAGCAACTGGCTTGCTTGGTTCTTTCTATCAAGGATCTCCCACCTCTTAGAAGGTGATGGTGACTGAAGGATTGGGGAATGGTTGATCTGGGACAGGTCAGGAGGTTGTTGGCCATGTGTGTAACTTCTCACCTAAAACAGTGGGAAATGCCCATATCATCGGAGCCAGCAGAACTGGGAAATAGTCAAGGAATCAAAATCCTGGAAGCTAGGAGAGTCTGGAGGGAAGATGCGAGTGAGGGATGTTGTCCAACGATCCCAGAAAGGGAGGCTGGGTAGAACACTAGAAAGACTATAGCATTTTTGTGTAGAATAGCTAAGCCCTGTTCTTTTCTAGCACAGTTCTTTCCTAATCCATTGAGACTGTAAAGGCCCTATAAACAGTGTGTGGGTTGCTCATCTCCATACTAATTTTCTACCAAATCCACTTGCCCTTATGGTTTCCATTTCTATCCCATTGAACTGTACCTAGACTCTGCTGCTCAGCATGTTTCTTTGGCCAGGTACTTCATTAAGATAATCTTCTTGGTCCTCTATTCCAGCTTTGATCCTTGACCAGATTTGCTATGACTCCATGCTCTGCAGCCTGTCTTATCCTGTCAACCTGGTTAACTCATCCCAGAACACCCCCCTGAAGCCTTCTTAGAGCTGGGCCTGCAGTCATATTCCTTCCATTCCACCTGGGAACCTGTAGAGTGTTGCCATACCACTGACCTTGTCCTGCTAAATATCAAGATGTTCAGGGACTTCCCTGGTGATCCAGTGGCTAAGACTCCACACTCCCAATAGAGGGGGCCCAGTTTTGAGCTCAGTCAGGGAACTAGATCCCATATGCTCCAGCTAAACCTAGATAGCATATTAAAAAGCAGAGACATTACTTTGCCAACAAAGATCCGTCTAGTCAAGGCTATGGTTTTTCCAGTGGTCATGTATGGATGTGAGAGTTGGACTGTGAAGAAAGCTGAGTGCCAAAGAATTGATGCCTTTGAACTGTGGTGTTGGAGAAGACTCTTGAGAGTCCCTTGGACTGCAAGGAGATCCAACCAGTCCATTCTAAAGGAGATCAGTCCTGGGCATTCTTTGGAGGGACTGATGCCAAAGCTGAAACTCCAATACTTTGGCCACCTCATGTGAAGTGTTGACTCATTGGAAAAGACTCTGATGCTGGGAGAGATTGAGGGCAGGAGAAGGGGACGACAGAGGATGAGATGGCTGGATGGCATCACCAACTCGATGGACATGAGTTTGGGTGAACTCTGGGAGATGATGATGGACAGGGAAGCCTGGCGTGCTGCAATTCATGGGGTCACAAAGAGTCGGACATGACTGAGTGACTGGACTGAACTGAAGAGTTTATATGCCATGATTTAAAAAAAAAAAATCCCACATGCCACAACAAAGACCCCACATGCCGCCACTAAGACCTGGTGCAGCCAAATAAATAAATAAATACTAAAAAGAAAATCATGATATTTGGTTGGGGGAAATGTTTCCATTATAGCAAAAGAATCCATAGATCTTTTAGGAGAATAGGAATAGCTAGGTTTTCCAAAATGACTAGTAATTAAAACCCATTTACCCCACCACTAACTGTGAGTATCCTTTATAATTACATTTCCAGAACAAAACAAGGAAAATTTTTCATTCTGTCATTCACTTTATTCACCATATAGGAAAATACATGAATCTTAAGTGTACAGCTGGATGGATTTTTGCAAAGTGAACACACTGGTTTAATCAGTACCCAGATTAAGAAACAAAATGTTATCAGCATCCAGTCCTCTCATATCCCCACCTGATTCCCACTCCCCCTATGGTAACCACTTTTTCTGACTTCTACCAATATTAATCAGTTTTTTCTGTTTTAGAATTTCATATAAGTGGAATATATGCTATGTGTTCTTTTGTATGTGGCTTTTTCGAGTTGACGGTGTATCTGGAAGATTCATCCATGTTGTTGTGCACAGCAGTACTCTGTTCTTTTTCATTATTATATAGTGTATTATCTGAATATACTACTCTTTGTTCATCCTACTGCTATTGGACATTTGGATTGTTTTCCAGTTTTTAGCTATTATGAATGGTCCTGCTATGAGCATTTTTGTACATATCTTTTGATAAACATATGTATGCATGTCTGTTATGAATATTATCTAGGAATAGAACACAATATTGTACATGTGTTCAATTTTGGTAGATATTGCTAAACATTTGTTGTAACCAAGGATTTTTTTTTAAATCCCTCCTAAAAACTTGGGATCCAGAAGGAAAGGGGTGCAGAAGTAAGCAGATAGAAATTTGGCTGGCAGGGACTTCTGTGGTCCAGGGGCTAAGACTCCAAGCTCCCAATGCAGGGGGTCCATCCAGGTTCAGTCCCTGGTGAGGGAACTAGATCCCACATACAGCATCTAAAGAACCCACATGCCACAACAAGGGTCAAAGATCCCACGTGTGACAACTAAGACCCGGTGCAGTCAAATAAATAAAATAAATATGTACATAAATATAATTTAAAAAAGAAAAACTTGATTGCAGTGCCAGCAAGTGCAAGTTAAAAGCAACCCTTCCCTCTCCTTTGTCATTTTTTTTTTTTTAGGCACAGAGCTTGGAAAATAGATGCCATCCAGGTGCAGTTGGCAGGTGGAATTCTGCAATGCTAGGGCTTAGTATGAAGAGTCTCAGCTAAGTCAATATAGGATACCAAGCCAGAGGAATTAGAACAACTGAAAACTGGGCAAGAGGTCAAAGTCCAAGCAGCCTGAAGGAGAAAATAGAGTCCCGTGAAGAAGGGTTGACACAACAGAAGAGGGAGATGACGACGTAGGTTGGTGTGTAGGGTCAAGAATCCAGGATGAGAAGAAAAAGAACAAGCAGGGGAAGAATGAACGGCAATAGGTGTATGTGTACACCAGCCTGGGGTTGAATGAGAATGGTCAATTGAATTTAAAGAAGTGAAAAAGACAAAACAAGACAAAATAATCTCATCCTACTGAAAACCAAAGCTGAGTAAGCCTCGTCTGGAAATGTCTTGTGAGGATAATTGCAAACTTCTGGGAACTTGAATGGAGAATTGTGGGGGTGGAACAAGCATGGAGTTTTCTGTCAGAGATATAATGTTTGTGTAACACACATCTCTCCAGGCCACTCCAGTTTGATGGTACAACTGGATAATATGGAGAGAAGCAGCCTCCACGGGTAGGCTGTTGGAATTTCAAATCCCCTCCGTATCTCTCAAGGATACGTCGGGGGATGGGACGTCTCACATGCATTTCTGAGTGGCCATTCACTGACTCATATCACTAACCACAGCCGGCGTGCAACAACTTCTCTGCTGAGAGAGAGATACCTTCCTCCCACCTGGTTCCATAATTAAGCTGCAGAAAAGGGTGATTTGGGGGCCCTATTTCTTTGGGTGCCTTTAATGGTACAGCACTTTCATTTGACTTTTTCACTTGAACGAAAAACTGAGATGGCAATATGAGTGACTTCCCAATGTGCTCATCTCTCCTTATTGACCTTCCTAACCCACTCATGTAATTCCTAACATTGTATAATAATGCTAATATATGTGTAATAATATTAATATATAATAATTCCTGATAATACTTACTAGCTGTGTCACCTGAAGCAAGTTACTCAGCCTCTCTAATATTTAAATTTCTCGTGGGTAATATAGCAAGAAAAAGACCTACCTTTCAGAGTTACTGTGAGAATTACATGAGATAATATGTAAAGAGCCCAGGGAAGGGGATACTTCCACAGTGTCTTTCTTATCAACTTTGGTGTTCCCCTGCCCCCACGAGAGGAGTGACCAATCTGGTGGGTTAGATTCCTAACCAGGCCATTTTCCCCAGCAGTTAAGATCATGCATGATGTGTTGGACCATGCATGTGGGTCTGGTGCCCTCCAGGTTCTTCTCCCTTTGCCCCCATGGGACTGAGTGACACTCCAACCCAGGTGTGTTCTCAGGCTCAGAGAGAGAAGTCAGCTAGTCTGTAGTTAAACTGTGCAGCCTGGCTCAGCCAGTGTCCATTTTGATTAGGCAGGATCCTAGCTGTCCTGGTGGTCACATAGTTTTAATTTTGTCTATGAGAAAGGCCCTGTAAGCATCCAGTTCTAGGCACGTGGCTTCAGATTACCTTATCAGATGTGCAAGCTTAGCTAAAATTCAGGTGTCGTTCTTCCGCCACTGTCTCCTGTGGATAGTTCTCTCCCCAGACCAAAAACATAGGGGCGGGCATGGCTGCGGTCTAAGGTAGGATCTAGTGTTCTTAAGCTTCTTTAAGAATACCAGAACCCTACCTTGATTCTGGTGTTCTTAACCAATGAGACTTGAAAGCAACCATAACCTTAACAGTATTAATATTAGTAGTGTTTTGGTTATCTATGACTGCTTACTAAACCACTCCAAAATGTAGTGGCTTAAAATAAGTCTTTTTTTATTTTTTAATTTCTCATAGTTATGTATGGCACCCCACTCCAGTACCCTTGCCTGGAAAATCCCATGGACAGGCAGGCTGCTAGGCTGCAGTCCCTGGGGTCGTTAAGAGTTGGACACGACTGAGCGACTTCACTTTCACTCTTCACTTTCATGCATTGGAGAAGGAAATGGCAACCCACTCCAGTGTTCTTGCCTGGAGAATCCCAGGGATGGGGGAGCCTGGTGGGCTGCCATCTATGGGGTCACACAGAGTCAGACACTACTGAAGTGACTTAGCAGCTTAGCAGCATGTGAGTTGACTGGTTGGGGCTCTGCTAGTCAGTTCTGCTACTCTCATTTGGGTCTCTCACATGCTGTAGTCAGATGGCAGCTAGGGCTGAAACCTCCAGGATGGCTTCACTCCTGGGTCTGACACCTTGTTGGGGATATCTGGAAGGCCAGACCCAACAATGGATGTTGGCAAAGCTAGACCTCACTTTCTCACCAGGTAAACCCAGGGCTTCTCCGTCTCTGTGTGAACTTATCAAATGGTGCTCAGGGCTTCTGAAAGAAGGAAAGTAGAAGCTACCGGACATTGTTAAAGCTTAGAGCTGACTCATTGGGAAAGACCCTGATGCTGGGAAAGATTGAGGACAGGAGGAGAAGGGAGAGACAGAAAATGAGATGGTTGGAAGGCATCAGTGACTCAATGGACGTGAGTTTGAGCAAATTCCAGGAGATAGTGTAGGACGGGGAAGCCTGGCATGCTGCAATCCATGGAATCACAAAGAGTCAGACACGACTTAACGAATGAACAACAACAAAGGCTTGGAACAGACACAGTGTCACTTCTGCCATTACTATTCTTTAAAACAAGTCGCAGGGACTTCCCTGGTGTTCCAGTGATTAAGACTTCACTTTCCAACGCAGGGGGTGCAGATTCAATCCCTGGTCAGGAAGCTAAGATCCCACATGCCTCAAGGCCAAAAAAAACCCAAAATATGAAACAGAAGCAATGCTGTAACAACAAATTCAATAAAGGCTTTAAATATGATCCACACATTAAAAAAAAAAGTCCCCTGATTCAAGGGGGAGGACTAAATAAGGGTACAAACATTAGTAAGTATGGTTGATTGGGGGTCATCAATATAACTGATTTTCATAATATTAGTATCAGTTTCATTTGCAGTCTCTGAATTCAGTAAATGTACACCAGGATTTACCTCTCTTTTGATTCAGGATAAGTTTTTTCTACATGTGGTACACTCTCCACAAAGTGTTTCCTGAGAGATGGGGGTCTTAGTGTATGTATGCATACCAAGTCACTTCAGTTGTGTCTGACTCTTTCCAGCCCTTTGGACTGTATCCCTCCAGGCTTCTCTATCCATGGGATTCTCCAGGCAAGAATATTGGAGTGGGTTGCCATGCCAGCCTCCAGGGGACTTCCTGACCCAGGGATCAATCCCTCATCTGTTGTGTTTCATGCACTGGTAGGTGGGTTCTTTACCACTGGCACCACCTGGGATGCCCTATAGGACTGGTTATATATGCCAACATATCCAGTCCCTATCTTTTGTACATGGTTTAATTTAGAGTCATGCAAATAAAGCCTCTGTTGACCCACCCGCTCAAATTTGACCTCATAGGGTTGTGTAGAGGATTAAATAATATCACTTATGTAAATTGCTTGGCACTGTGTGTCAGTGAGAACTCAATGATGGTAATTATTATTTTATTATTACCAGGCTCCCTAATATATTGGGCTGGCCTTGGTAAAAAATGTAATGAGATGACTTTCAGAAGTCACAATTTGCCAGGGCATCTGAGTGATGAATACCCAAGAAATCAGGTAAAATCGTTAACCTGAGAAAATGGGGACAGAACAGCTTATCAGCTGCCCACATGGAAGATGAAAAGAGAATCCACAAGTGCAAGAAGTGCCAGAAAAACAATAACAACAAGAAAAAATAGAAGTTGTCTGAGGTCAAATGAATAGGAGGAAGAAATTTAGAGGAGAGATATCAGAACAAAAGGAAGAACCATATACAAACCACATTTATTTCTTAGTGGGCAATAGGCCCCTAACAGGCAATGAGAGTGAAAAGTGAAAGTCACTCAGTCTTGTCTGACTCTTTGTGACCCCATGGACTATATAGTCCATGAAATTCTCCAGGCCCGAATACTGGAGTGGGTAGCCTTTCCTTTTCCAGGGGATCTTCCCAACCCAGGGATCAAACCCAGGTCCTCCGTGTTGCAGGCAGATTCTTTACCAGCAGAGTCACAAGGGAAGCCCAAGAATACTGGAGTGTGTAGCCTTTCTCTTCTCCAGGGGATCTTCCCAGCCCAGGAATTGAACCAGGGTCTCCCGCATTGTGGGCAGACTCTTTACCAATTGAGCTATCATAAGGACAAGCTACTAGAGATTTCCTGGAGAGGGGAATGAGATGAGGAGCTGCCAGAAACCAGCATGCAAGAAAGACAGAACCAGGTACTGATTAGACCAAGAGACCAGTGGGACCCGTGTTCCCTTTGGAGGGGTATCAACCTTTCAACACAACCAGTTATGGAGAACCCAGACAGCAAAAGGCAAAGGGAAAAAACAGCCCTTGGAAAAGTAAGAAATCAGTTTTGTCCAGAGTGAGGAACCTGAGCCAATCAAAACAGCTTTGGTCTCATCATGATTACAGTGTTAGCATTTAGTCAGTTTATAACTCACTATCTAGAAATTTCCTTTTCCCACATTTGTTACTCTAGTTTTCCTCTTAGCTCTCCTAGAAAAACAAAAACAAGAGCTAATAATCCATGTGAGAACAAAGAGATTAAATAAGATTTAAATAAAGTCATAGGGTTAAAAGCATTTTAGACTTATAAGTACACTGCAAATGTGAAATGCTATTATTTTTAAGGGAAGTAGATTCAGTGTCACTCAGAGAAGGAGTGTGTTAGAGCCCTATGACTGAGGTGAGCTGTTCTAAAGCTGAAGACAGTGGGGAGCTGTAAAAACCACAGAGAGACTGTAGTAAAACCTTTGCTAATTATAGACCTTCTGAGCCCCACTCCAATACTCACCCCCCAAACTCACCTCTGTCCCTTCTCTCAACAGCTTTGAGAGAGAAAGTGCTTGGTATTATTTACATTCAACTAAGTTTGTGAACTGAAGTTGCAAGGAAAAAGACAGTGAGTACTTAACCACTATATTAACTTAATAAACAAATATCTAGACACAGGTAATTCAGAAAGAAGTGCTGAGAGTCAATAATAATCATCATCACTCCTAGTTTCATTTGTATCAGAGAAAGAAGAATTTTTGAACAGAAGGGGAGCAAAATTTATGGAGAAATACTTCAGTAGTGGGCTGAAAGGAGGGCAGTCATAGTGATAGTTTAGATAGGAGGGTCTTATAGGGGTTTTGGTGCTAAGTTAGCCTGAAACTGCAAAGCCATCAGAAAAGATGTTTGACTTTGTCTATAAGATTCAATATAAATTTCACATATTCTTTAATTTGACAAGTATTGGTTGAGTACTTATACATATGGTACTATCTGCCCTCATGGAACTTATATTCTGGAGGGTGAGGCAGAAAATGAAATAATATATAAGCACATATTTAAATAAAATTTCAGGGAATGATAAATTCTATGAAGATAATTAATTTGGAAAAGGGGATGGAGAGTAATTGTGTACTCACAGTGTATTTGTTTCCTCTACACTTAGCACAGGAAGGCACATTCTGCTTTCATACTCCCTCCCTTTTTTGCATGTTTGACGCACACCATTGCCTGATTTTATTTACTTACTTAATTCTGGCTGCACTGGATCTTCCTTGCTTGGGCCTCTCATTGAGGTGACTTCCCTCTTGCAGAGCATCAGGCTCTAGGGTGCTCAGGCTTCAGGAATAGTAACCTCAGGCTTACTGGCCCTGCAGCATGTGGGATCTTCTCTGACCAGGGATCAAATCGTGCCCCCTTCATTGGCAGGTGGATTTTTAACCACTGGACCATCAGGGAAGTCCCATTGCCTGATTCAAAATGCTACTTTTATCATGACACTTTTCTACTCCAAAACCTTCAGTGACTTCCTATTGCCTTTTTTAAAAAACAAAGTTTTTGTATCTATCTATAGCTGAATCTTCTTTATTGATTAGTATTATTTTTTCTCCTAGCTCTTACTAAAGACATATGGTATCCTTTAAATGTTATTATTAAACTCAACAACCTTATAGGAAAGAAGGTAATAAATAGTCAACTACATTTATGACACTCCAAATCTTTGAACTATGGAATCACTAAATGCCAGCTTATGAATGGCCTTGAAGTCTGTTGAGATCAACTTCTTTTTTCACAGGTGAGGAAACAAGCAAATAAATTGCTCATACATGGATGTCCAGCCAAGTAAGGCCCTGTTAAAACTAGAATTCAGCCCTTCTTTTTATTTTATTTCTTTTTGATTATGTTGGCTCTTCATTGCAGCATACAGGCAACAAGGGATTAAACCCATGTCCCCTGCTTTAGAAGGCAGATTCTTAACCAGGAAAGTCCTGAACCCACCTCTTCTGATTTCCACTTTCCTTTCCATTATACTACATCATACATATTTACATACATACATTTCTATGTGGTTTAATTAGAGCACATATGCTATGTTGTGTCTCTTCTGTTTATACGGGCTTCCCTTGTGGCTCAGATTGTAAAGAATCTGCCTGCAATATGGGAGACCTGGGTTTTTACTCCATGTCCACATTTTCATATATGGTCATTAAGCTAGGTTCTTGTCATCTGGGATAGCTATGTGGCATTCTATCATATCCATATAGGCTATGGTCCTTTAAGAATCATTTTGAGTTGCCCCCCCCAAAGAAAACTAGCCTACTTTGTCTAAACTGTTTTTAATAATATAATATCTGTAGCTGCTTCACAAATTAAGTTTAAAAGAAAAATCATGTATTCTTTTTTTTTCATGTATTCTTAACCTGATTTACTTATATTTTTTTCCCTAAAAGTGGGAATGTTCATTTTTTGTTTTTTCTAAGTGCCATTTGTATTTAAGTTTTTTTTACAGTATATAAAAGGTCAAAGTGTAAATATATACAAAGTACGAAATTGTTTTGCATTGCAAAGTATCAAACTTATTTACTAGGGATACAAAATGTGTACATAGTCACGTTCCTGATTATTCTCTGTAATTCATCTCTTTGATCATGGCTATTCTGCCTTTGAATATACAAAAAAAGGGTTTTGGAACATATTCTCCTTCTCCCCCTTCCATCTGAAGAAGAGAAGGAAAGAGTCGTACAAAGGTGAATACCTCCCAAGTTCATTCAGTACTTCTCAAAATGTCTCAAGACTTTGGGAAAATTAAGCCCAGACTGATAAGCTAATGACCATTTTGCGGTGTTACAGTATCTTGTTTTTCTTGAAAGTCATTACTGTACGAAAAAAACAAATTTAAAACATTTCTAGTCTGTATTTAAATTGGGTATTGAATGGACTGCTTTTCATCCAGAGAAAACTTTAAAGAGCAACACACTCATAAATTGAGTTTTTTAAATCATTATTATTTTTATAGTTCTTTCATTTCAATATTTGGAAATCACTAGTCACAGATGCCGCATAGTTGGACACAACTGAGTGATGAACACTTTACATTCATAGATGCTATGGAGTAGGTAACTAGGAGTAGGTAAGACGTGAAGACTAGAAAAAACTTCTCATGGGTACCATTGCTTGCTCAAATTGTCTTGTTGTTGTTGGGGGTTTTGTTTTGTTTTCAATTTTTGGCTGCGCTGGGTCTTCCTTGTCGCATGCAGGCTTTCTCTAGCTGTAATGCACAGGGTTCTCTATTTCTGGCACGTGGGCTTAGTTGCCCCGCATGTGAGATCTCAGTTTTCCTGACCAGGGATCAGACCCGAGTCTCCTGCATTGAAAGGCAGATTCTTAACCACTGGATCACCAGGGAAGTTTCCCAAATTGTTAATAATAACTATCATTCATTGAGCCCTTACTCTAATTGACATTGTGCTAAACATTATGACTATATTATATCAAAAGCTATGGTTTTTCCAGTAGTCATGTATGAATGTGAGAGTTGGACCATAAAGAAGACTGAGCGCCAAAGAACTGATGCTTTCAAACTGTGGTGCTGGAGAAGATTCTTGGGAGTCCCTTGAATTGCAAGGAGATGAAACCAGTGAGTCCTTTTAAAGGAAATCAGTCCTGAATATTCATTGGAAGGACTGATGCTGAAGCTGAAGCTCCAACACATTGGCCACCTGATTCGAAGAGCCGCCTCTTTGGAAAAGACCCTGAGGATGGGAAAGACTGAAGGCAGGAGGAGAAAGGAATGATAGAGGCGGAGATGGTTGGATGGCATCACCGACTCAATGGACATGAATTTGAGCAAACTCCAGGGATAGTGAAGGACAGGGAAGCCTGGCATGCTGCAGTCCATGGTGTTGGAAAGAGTCAGACAGGACTGAGCAACTGAATAGCAACATTTCTGTGTAACATATTATTCTGAAACTTAGCAGTTTAAAACAACAAATAAGGCTTCCCTGGTGGTCCAGTGATTAAGAGTCCACCTTGCAATGCTGGGGACACTGGTTCAGTCCCTGGACTGGAAAGATCCCACATGCCTCAAGGCAACTAAGCTTGTGTGACACAACCACTGAGCTGGTAATTAGGAAAAGAATAGGCATCTTTTCTGAAAAACAATATTTAAATGGTAGTGTGTTTAAATTACTTATTTGGGCAAACCAAATTATCCTAAAACTTTAGGTAACTAATAGAGATGTTGCTACCTGAAAGTGATATTCAGCCATAACAAAATCCTTAGATCCATAAGTAACTTTGAAACAGACAATAAACTTTGGGGAGAGTGTTAGTGAAAGGCTACAGTACCTTGAAGAAACTGTTATATAAGCATCGCAGTTTTTGATATGCTGCAGGTGAAGGCTTGCAAAAAATCAGGTAATGTTATTGGAAACTGGAGGGAAGGAAATCCTTAATATATAGTACAAAAAGTTAAGTAACACTATTGCCCACAGTAACCAACATGCAGAAAATGTGGGTAATGAACTGGGTGGTCTAGCTAGGGAGATCTCCAAGCAAAGGTTTCCTTTTGTTGCTTATAGTAAATGTGAGAGCAGAGAGGTAAACTAAAGGACAAACTGTTAACAGTTTAAACAAAAGGCAAACAGAATTTAATGGTTTTGAGAATTCTCAGCCTCTCTAAACAGTGCGTTCAGTCACTAAGTTGTGTCTGACTCTTTGCAACCCTATAAACTGTAGCACGTCAGGCTTCCCTGTCCTTCACTATCTCTCAGAGTTTGCTCAAACTCATGTCCATTGAGTTGGTGATACTATCTAACCATCTCATCCTTTGCCGCCCCCTTCTCATTTTGCCTTCAATCTTTCCCAGTATCAGGGTATTTTACGATGAGTCGGCTCTTCTCATCGAGTGGTCAAAGTACTGGAACTTCAGCTTCAGCATCAATCCTTCCAAGAAATATTCAGGACTGATTCCTTTTAGGATTGGCTGGTTTGATCTCTTTGCAGTCCAAAGGACTCTCCATCCCCACAGTTTGAAAACATCAATTCTTCAGTGCTTAGCCTTCTTTATGGCCCAGCTCTCACATCTGTACATGACTACTGGAAAAACCATAGCTTTGACTATATGGACCTTTGTCAGCAAAGTGGTATCTTTGCTTTCTAATATGCTGTCTAGGTTTGCCATAGTTTTCCTTCCAAGGAAAAAGCGTCTTTTAATTTCATATGGTAAACAATGCTAAAATTAAGATGTACCTTCTGAGCTACAAATCCAGGGCACTGTTAGTACATGGTCTTAAGACAAAGCAAAGAGTGTGATTGTAAAATCTTTACCTAAAGTCTCAGAAAGATTGAAGGTTGTGCATCAGAATACTGTCTGGTCCTCTAAGAAGATTAAAGGTGTTTCACACAGTCTCTCAAGAAAATGATTAAGGACCTAGGAAGTATAAGGGTGTTGTCTGTCACTCATCCCATCAGAAGCCCAAGGTAGAGAATGACTTATCTGAAAGATATTTGTAGGTGTGACTTTGATCTAATGGAGTGGGCCCCAATAGCATTCATCTAAGACTCATAGCATTTAAAAAATAAATACTTCTGCAGAAACATTGCCATAAACATCTATATCCCTTGGACTGAAAGGGATATAGAAAGCAAAGCGAAAAGAACCCTTTGGAGCCTCAAAGTTCCACTGGCAAGAAGTAGGCTGAGACAGTAAACATGGGCTATCTTTCATTATAAAAGGGCATGTCGGGGGATGACTCAGGGGTCAGAACCAAGACTCCAGAACATGAATCTGAGAGCCAGGGAGAATTACTCCCAGGTTTTGAGACTTAATTAAGGTTTGTTCAACATTTGTTCAGCTGGATATCAGAACTATAGTGGGCCAGTGACTCCTATGTGCCTGCCATTTTCCCTCTCTTTGAATAGGATTTTCTGTAACGGTTACCCTGTTACACCTGATTCACCATTGTGTGTTGAGTGTATGGAGGAGCACGTAAGTTGTCATTTAGTTTCACAGGGGGAGAGGAACTATATTCAAGGAGCTATATTTAAGGAACTATACTCAAGGAGCTTCAAGGAGTGATGAGATGTTGGATTTCAAGCTGACACTATGATGAGATGAGACTTTTGATGACTTGGGAAGTGAGTGTATTTTGCATGTGGGAGGAACATGAATCACGGGACCAGAGGATGGACTGTGGTAGCCAGCCCCCAAGGTAGTTCTCAATTATCCTTGCCTCCTGGTATTCACACCCTTGTGTAGCCCCTTCCCTAAACACATACACACTCTATCACAGTTGGTCTGTGTGAGCAACTCATGTGCCAGAAATGATGTACATTACTTCTGAGATTAGGTTATTAAAAAGACTTCCATCCTGGTCTCTCTCTCTCTCCATCTCCATCTCCATCTCTTGGATAACTCCCTGCTGGAGAAGCAAGCTGCCACGTTGTANTTGCCCACAGTAACCAACATGCAGAAAATGTGGGTAATGAACTGGGTGGTCTAGCTAGGGAGATCTCCAAGCAAAGGTTTCCTTTTGTTGCTTATAGTAAATGTGAGAGCAGAGAGGTAAACTAAAGGACAAACTGTTAACAGTTTAAACAAAAGGCAAACAGAATTTAATGGTTTTGAGAATTCTCAGCCTCTCTAAACAGTGCGTTCAGTCACTAAGTTGTGTCTGACTCTTTGCAACCCTATAAACTGTAGCACGTCAGGCTTCCCTGTCCTTCACTATCTCTCAGAGTTTGCTCAAACTCATGTCCATTGAGTTGGTGATACTATCTAACCATCTCATCCTTTGCCGCCCCCTTCTCATTTTGCCTTCAATCTTTCCCAGTATCAGGGTATTTTACGATGAGTCGGCTCTTCTCATCAAGTGGTCAAAGTACTGGAACTTCAGCTTCAGCATCAATCCTTCCAAGAAATATTCAGGACTGATTCCTTTTAGGATTGGCTGGTTTGATCTCTTTGCAGTCCAAAGGACTCTCCATCCCCACAGTTTGAAAACATCAATTCTTCAGTGCTTAGCCTTCTTTATGGCCCAGCTCTCACATCTGTACATGACTACTGGAAAAACCATAGCTTTGACTATATGGACCTTTGTCAGCAAAGTGGTATCTTTGCTTTCTAATATGCTGTCTAGGTTTGCCATAGTTTTCCTTCCAAGGAAAAAGCGTCTTTTAATTTCATATGGTAAACAATGCTAAAATTAAGATGTACCTTCTGAGCTACAAATCCAGGGCACTGTTAGTACATGGTCTTAAGACAAAGCAAAGAGTGTGATTGTAAAATCTTTACCTAAAGTCTCAGAAAGATTGAAGGTTGTGCATCAGAATACTGTCTGGTCCTCTAAGAAGATTAAAGGTGTTTCACACAGTCTCTCAAGAAAATGATTAAGGACCTAGGAAGTATAAGGGTGTTGTCTGTCAGTCATCCCATCAGAAGCCCAAGGTAGAGAATGACTTATCTGAAAGATATTTGTAGGTGTGACTTTTATCTAATGGAGTGGGCCCCAATAGCATTCATGTAAGACTCATAGCATTTAAAAAATAAATACTTCTGCAGAAACATTGCCATAAACATCTATATCCCTTGGACTGAAAGGGATATAGAAAGCAAAGCGAAAAGAACCCTTTGGAGCCTCAAAGTTCCACTGGCAAGAAGTAGGCTGAGACAGTAAACATGGGCTATCTTTCATTATAAAAGGGCATGTCGGGGGATGACTCAGGGGTCAGAACCAAGACTCCAGAACATGAATCTGAGAGCCAGGGAGAATTACTCCCAGGTTTTGAGACTTAATTAAGGTTTGTTCAACATTTGTTCAGCTGGATATCAGAACTATAATGGGCCAGTGACTCCTATGTGCCTGCCATTTTCCCTCTCTTTGAATAGGATTTTCTGTAACGGTTACCCTGTTATACCTGATTCACCATTGTGTGTTGAGTGTATGGAGGAGCACGTAAGTTGTCATTTAGTTTCACAGGGGGAGAGGAACTATATTCAAGGAGCTATATTTAAGGAACTACACTCAAGGAGCTTCAAGGAGTGATGAGATGTTGGATTTCAAGCTGACACTATGATGAGATGAGACTTTTGATGACTTGGGAAGTGAGTGTATTTTGCATGTGGGAGGAACATGAATCACGGGACCAGAGGATGGACTGTGGTAGCCAGCCCCCAAGGTAGTTCTCAATTATCCTTGCCTCCTGGTATTCACACCCTTGTGTAGCCCCTTCCCTAAACACATACACACTCTATCACAGTTGGTCTGTGTGAGCAACTCATGTGCCAGAAATGATGTACATTACTTCTGAGATTAGGTTATTAAAAAGACTTCCATCCTGGTCTCTCTCTCTCTCCATCTCCATCTCCATCTCTTGGATAACTCCCTGCTGGAGAAGCAAGCTGCCACGTTGTATATAGCTCTAAGGAGAAGGCCACCTGGAAGAATACTCAAGCCTCTGGCCAATGGCCAGCTCGAAGCTATGTCCTGCCAACAGCCATGTGAGTCAACTAGGAAATCAATCCTCCAGCCGTACACTAGCCTTGAGATGACTGCAGCTTCAGCCAATATCTTGACTGCAACCTTATGAGAGGCCATGAGCCAGAACCACCTGGTTAAGTCACTCTCATAAACTTCAGGAACTGGGTAAGATAATGAAATGTTTGTTATTTTAAGCTGTTAAGTTTCAAGGTAATTTATTATGCAGCAATGGATAACAAACACACCAGCCCAAGAGCCAGGACTTGCCAGCAGAAACGGAGACCACCAAGGGAGGGGCTGTCTATCTGCAGCTGGAGTCACAAAAAAAGATGCAGCCACTCCTGGAGACACTGCCTGAAGCACAGGGAGAAGGAAAGACCTGCTCTCTCCATGGCCCCTACNCAAACACATACACACTCTATCACAGTTGGTCTGTGTGAGCAACTCATGTGCCAGAAATGATGTACATTACTTCTGAGATTAGGTTATTAAAAAGACTTCCATCCTGGTCTCTCTCTCTCTCCATCTCCATCTCCATCTCTTGGATAACTCCCTGCTGGAGAAGCAAGCTGCCACGTTGTATATAGCTCTAAGGAGAAGGCCACCTGGAAGAATACTCAAGCCTCTGGCCAATGGCCAGCTCGAAGCTATGTCCTGCCAACAGCCATGTGAGTCAACTAGGAAATCAATCCTCCAGCCGTACACTAGCCTTGAGATGACTGCAGCTTCAGCCAATATCTTGACTGCAACCTTATGAGAGGCCATGAGCCAGAACCACCTGGTTAAGTCACTCTCATAAACTTCAGGAACTGGGTAAGATAATGAAATGTTTGTTATTTTAAGCTGTTAAGTTTCAAGGTAATTTATTATGCAGCAATGGATAACAAACACACCAGCCCAAGAGCCAGGACTTGCCAGCAGAAACGGAGACCACCAAGGGAGGGGCTGTCTATCTGCAGCTGGAGTCACAAAAAAAGATGCAGCCACTCCTGGAGACACTGCCTGAAGCACAGGGAGAGGGAAAGACCTGCTCTCTCCATGGCCCCTACATCTCAGCTCTGCCTCCATTGGCCAACCAAACCACAAGGAAATCAATAAGGGAGCCTGAAAAGTGTCATTTGCAAGCAGCAACCTCTTGCAATACAGAACAGGGCAGAGGAAGAAAAGGAACTTAATCTCAAAACAAATAGGCAAATTTCCAGCACAACCAAGGACCTTTTTCACATGGAATTCCCAATACACTCTTCAGAAACATGACCTCAAACTCCAGTTTGGGAAATAATGGCCTAAATGGGTCTTCTCCAAATCTCTACAAGCTCAGATCTTAGACATCTATTATTATCCACATTATTTTATTTACTTATTTATTTTTGGCTACACTGGGTCTTCATTGCTGAATGAGGGCTTTCTCTAGTTATGGCAAGCAGGTGTTAATCTTTAGTTGCAGTGGTTGGGGTTATTGTGGTGGTTTCTCTTATTGCAGAGCACAGGCTCTAGGGCGTGTAGGCTTCAGTAGTTGTGGCTTAGCTGGGGTTTAGTTTCTTCTCCACATGTGGAATCTTCCCAGATCAGGGATCAAACCTGTGTCCCCTGCCTTGGCAGGTGGATTCTTAACCATTGAAACACCAGGTAAGCCCTTATCCACTTAAATACAAAGTCTTTCTCTGCTAACTTTGTTCCTTATTACCTGGGGTAGCTTCATCTTCTTTCAATTCTACATTTAATCTATACCCAGTTTAGGTATTTTCAAACACAACTTACAGTTATTTAGTGCATGTCTTATTGTCTGAGATTAATAAGCTTCTTGAAGATCAGATGCGTTTCTAATATACTCTTGCATCTTGCCTCCAACATCATAACACATAGTACAGAATCTTGCTCATAGTAAATATCAGTACGTATAAAGTGAATGAATGAGTGAATGTCAAAGTCAGTGGTAGAAATGGTATAAAACTGTTACTTTCTTCTATATTAGTATCAATATTAAATCCCTCTTGGTTCTTAGAACTAGGAGATTCTAGAATAACCTTCCTATTTTCTTGGCTGGTTACATCCTTTGAACTCCTTTGAACCCTTTCTTGGGTGAAGAGAACAATAATATTGCAAACCGGTTTGTGTCTTGCCAGGAATAATTATTCTGTGAGACCAAAGTCCTGCCTGGAACCTTTTAACAGGAGGAGCAGGTTCAGTAAACTGCACTTGTTTCCTCTCTCAACTTTGAGAAAAATCATCTGCCCAGTACGAAAAGAATGCTCAGCATTTTGCAAAAGTGATTTCCTCTACTTCCCTGTCTTCCTTGCCGATGTCTTAATAGAGGGAATAAATGTGAAACAGAAAGCATGTTTTCAGATAAACTCCTTTAATTATTTCAGGCCTCTTCACTTCCTGCCTGGATTACCACCATGCCCCCCACAAGTCTCTTGGCATCTTCTTTCTAAAAACAAATCTAGCTCGGCACTCTCATGTTTAAAGTTTTCAATCATTATTAATTCTCTCCTGGACTAAATCCAAACTCTTCATAATTTGGCCTTGGGGGTTCCTTTTTTAGCCAAATCTTTTCTTACCAACATCAGGCTTTCCAGCCTTCCCCTGAGCCTTCTGTCTCTCTCCATCCCCTTCTCACCTGCATTTCTAGTTCAACCCACTCATCCTTTAAGATTTACTTTCAACTGTCCCTCCTGGAGGTTTGTCCTGAGCCCTTCTTGGTAGATTAGTATACTTTAAGGACCTCTTTGGGCTTCCCAGGTGGCTCAGTGGTAAAGAATCCACCTGCCAAGCAGGAGATGTAGGTTCGATCCCTGGGACGGGAAGATCTCCTGAGGTAGGAAATGGGCAACCCACTCCAATATTCTCACCTGGAAAATTCCATGGACAGAGGAGCCTGCAGACTACTGTATGGGGTCACAAAAGAGTTGGACCCAACTTAAGGACTAAACAGCACAGACCTCTTTGGCCGTAGGCAAGTTGCTCTTTAAACCTCAACATTCCAATCTAGGGATCCCTGGAGCAGGAAATGGCAACCCACTCCAGTATCCCTGCCTGGAAAATCTCATGGACAGAGGAGCCTGATGGGCTGCAGTCCATGGAGCCGCAAAGAGTAGGGCATGACTGAGTGACTAACACTTACTTATCCCAATCTAGAAAACATAATATATCATGTGTACTTACCTCAGAAGCTTGTGGCAAGGATTATATAGATAATAAATGCAAAATTAATGTGACAAAATGACAAAATGTGGTCCACTGGAGAAGGGGATGGCAAACTACTTCAGTATTCTTGCTTTGAGAACCCCATGAACAGTATGAAAAGACAGAAAGATAGGACACTGAAAGATGAACTCCCCAGGTCAGTAGGTGCCCAATATGCTACTGGATATCCGTGGAGAAATAACTCCAGAAAGAATGAAGAGACAGAGCCAAAGCAAAAACAACACCCAGTTATGGATGTGACTGGTGATGGAAGCAAAGTCTGATGCTGTAAAGAGCAATACTGAATAGGAACCTGGAATGTCAGGTCCATGAATCAAGGCAAATTGGAAGTGGTCAAACAGGAGATGGCAAGAGTGAACATCGACATTCTAGGAATCAGCAAACTAAAATGGACTGTAATGGGTGAATTTAACTCAGATGATCATTATATCTACTACTAGGGGCATTCCTTAGAAGAAATGGAGTAGCCATCATAGTCAACAAAAGAGTCCAAAATGTAGTACTTGGATTCAGTCTCAAAAATGACAGAATGATCTCTGTTCGTTTCCAAGGCAAACCATTCAATATCATGGTAATCCAAGTCTATGCCCGAACTAGTAATGCTGAAGAAGCTTAAGTTGAACTGTTCCATGAAGACCTACAAGACCTTCTAGAACTAATACCCAAAAAAGATGTCCTTTTCCTTATAGGGGACTGGAATGGAAAAGTAGGAAGTCAAGGAACACCTGGAGTAAAAGGCAAATTTGGCCTTGGAGTGCAGAATGAAGCAGGGAAAAGACTAATAGAGTTTTGCCAAGAGAACACACTGGTCATAGCAAACACCCTCTTACAACAACACAAGAGAAGACTCTACACATGGACATCACCAGATGGTCAACACCAAAATCAGATTGATTATATTCTTTGCAGCCAATGATGGAGAAGCTCTATATATTCAGCAAAAACAAGACCAGGAGCTGACTGTGGCTCAGATCATGAACTCCTTAATGCCAAATTCAGACTTAAATTGAAGAAAGTAGGGAAAACCACTAGACCACTCAGTTATGACCTAAATCAAATCAAATTATACAGTGGAAGTAAGAAATAGATTCAAGGGATTAGCTCTGATAGACAGACTGCCTGATGAACTATGGATGGAGGTTTGTGACATTGTACAGGAGGTAAGGATCAGGGCCATCCCAAGAAAAAGAAATACAAAAAGGCAAAATGGTTGTTTGAGGAGGCCTTACAATAGCTGTGAAAAGAAGAGAAGTGAAAAGCAAAGGAAGAAAGGAAAGATATATCCATTTGAATGCAGTTCCAAAGAATAGCAAGAAGAGATAAGAAAGCCTTCCTCAGTGATCAATGCAAAGAAATAGAGGAAAACAATAGAATGGGAAAGATTAGAATCTCTTCAAGAAAATTAGAGATACCAAGGGAACATTTCATGCAAAAATGGGCTCAATGAAGGACAGAAACAGTATGGACCTAACAGAAGCAGAAGATATTAAGAAGAGGTGGCAAGAATACACAGAAGAACTGTACAAAAAAGATCTAAATGACCCAGATAATCACGATGGTGTGATCACTCACCTAGAGCCAGGTCCTGGAATGCGGAGTCAAGTGGGCCTTAGGAAGCATCAATGTGAAAAAAGCTAATGGAGGAGATGGAATTCCAGTTGAGCTATTTCAAATCCTAAAAGATGCTGTGAAAGTGCTGCAATCAATATGCCAGCAAATTTGGAAAACTCAGCTGTGGCCACAGGACTGGAAAAGGTCAGTTTTCATTCCAATCCCAAAGAAAGGTAATGCCAAAGAATGCTCAAACTACCGCACAATTGCACTCATCTCACAAGCTAGTAAAGTCATGCTCAAAATTCTCCAAGCCAGGCTAGTACGTGAACAGTACATGAACTCTGAAATTCCAGATGTTCAAGGTGGTTTTAGAAAAAGCAGAGGAACCAGAGATCAAATTGCCAACATCCGTTGGATTATATAAAAAGCAAGAGAGTTCCAGAAAAGCATCTACTTCTGCTTCATTGACTATGTCATNATTCTCCAAGCCAGGCTAGTACGTGAACAGTACATGAACTCTGAAATTCCAGATGTTCAAGGTGGTTTTAGAAAAAGCAGAGGAACCAGAGATCAAATTGCCAACATCCGTTGGATTATATAAAAAGCAAGAGAGTTCCAGAAAAGCATCTACTTCTGCTTCATTGACTATGTCATACCCTTTGACTGTGTGGATCACAACAAACTGTGGAAAATACTTAAAGAGATGGGAATAACAGACCATCTTACCTGCCTCTGAGAAATATGTATGCAGGTCAGGAAACAACAGTTAGAACTGGACATGGAACAACAGACTGGTTCCAAATAGGAAAAGGAGTATGTCAAGGCTGTATANGGCTGGATGGTATCACTGACTCAATGGACATGAGTTTGAGTAAACTCCGGGAGTTGGTGATGGACAGGGAGGCCTGGCATGCTGCAGTCCATGGGGTCTCAGAGTTGGACACAACTGAGAGACTGAACTGAACTCAACTGAACTGAACTGAATGCAAATACTTAGCACAGTGCTTGACATATATTAAGTATTGCATATTAGGTGATAAAATCATACCAGCTATTTAATCTGTTCTCTTTCATTAGGTTTGAGGAAACAGACATCCAGAGGAGTCAAAGACTATCTCAAGTGGAATAAAAATGGGGGAGAGAGATATCTGATTCGCTTGTGAAGGTTTACAAGTCTAATTTCAAAGTAAGGAAATTAGAGGGAACTGAATTTAAATTTAACATTAAAATAAAACATTTATCGAGAAATAGACGAAGTTGACAGAATGTACTATTAAGAAAATGGCNCATCCAGAGGAGTCAAAGACTATCTCAAGTGGAATAAAAATGGGGGAGAGAGATATCTGATTCGCTTGTGAAGGTTTACAAGTCTAATTTCAAAGTAAGGAAATTAGAGGGAACTGAATTTAAATTTAACATTAAAATAAAACATTTATCGAGAAATAGACGAAGTTGACAGAATGTACTATTAAGAAAATGGCCAGTCAGGGCAACTTTCAAGATAATTCAGGATATTTAAGGTTTAGAACTAATAAGTGTTCTTATTGTCAACTTGCTAATTTACTATTGTTGTTCAGTTGCTCAGTCCTATGGACTCTTTGTGACCCCATGGACTGCACCATGCCAGGTTTCCCTGTCCTTCACTATCCCCTGGAGGTTGCTCAAACTCTTGTCCATTGAGTCAGTGATGCCATCCAACTGTCTCATCCTCTGTTGCTCCCTTCTCCTCCCGCATTCAGTCTTTCCCAGCGTCAAGGTCAACCATGGGTTGGTTCTTTGCATCAGGTGACCTAAGTATTTGAGCTTCAGCTTCAGCATCAGTCCTTCCAATGAATATTCAGGGTTGATTTCCTTTAGGAATGTCTAGTTTGATCTCCTTGCAGTCCAACGGTATCTCTTTATTTCTATCTTCAACTAAGTAGTGTCTGTGCATACACTAAATAAAATAGTTTGTGATGCCTCAGTGTTTTGTTTTCTATTAAGTACAACATTAAACCATTAACATGACCTTAAGAAAATCAATATTGTCCCCAGGCTGAAGACCATTCATTCCACAACTTAACTGGTCCTTAGCTTTAGCTTTTGACTGTAAACTTGTATTATCCACCACAGTAGCACTAGCTACATGTGGCTATTAGGCAATTGAAATGCAACTAAACTGAAATGTGCTATAAGTGAAAATATAATACATGAAGATTTTAATGTTTTGATTAAAAAACAATATCCCAATAATAAATTTTTATATTGACTACATGTGAAATAATGATATTTATATTAGGGTAAATAGAGTGTGTGCATGTTAAGTCACTTTAATCATGTCCTACTCTTTGTGACCCTATAGACTATAGCCCACCAGGCTTCTCTGTCCATGCGATTCTCCAGGCAAGAATACTGGAATGGGTTTCCATGCTCTCCTCCAGGGGATCTTCCCTACCCAGGGATTGAACCTGCGTCTCCTGTGACTGTTGCATTGAAGGTGAATTCTTTACTGCTGAGCCATCGGGGAAACCCAAATATAGTACAAAAGTAAAATGAATTTCACTTATTTCTCTTTTTCTCTTTGAATGTGGCTACGAAAAACATTTAGTTACTTATTTAGCTCTTATTATTTCTACTGCTTGAGACCCTGGCTTGTTTCAGAATCAGGAGGGAAGCAAGAGTCCTAAGGACAAACACTGCCCTTTTCTGGACTTTCTCAGTCTCAGGTGAGTCTGTCACCCTTCCTGGAGGCTTCGGATCTCCATTTTCTCACTCAGGATGGAGCCCTGAAAAGGATGAAGAAGTGAAAGCACAGTTTTAAATGTACATCATTGAATCCACAATTCAAAGAGTGGAAGACAATCGTGATTATCAACTCGAGGCACCTCTAGATTCATTTTGAGATTCCTGATTGACTCGCCTCTTTTACTTGAATTACATCTTGTCATCACAACAGTAAAATGTAGGTACTATTATGACATAGTAATATATTTTACAAATGAGTAAATGGAAGTTGCTGCTACTGCTAAGTCACTTCAGTCATGTCTGACTCTGTGCAACCCCATAGACGGCAGCCCACCAGGATCCCCCATCCCTGGGATTCTCCAGGCAAGAACACTGGACTGGGTTGCCATTTCCTTCTCCAGTGCATGAAAGTGAAAAGTCAAAGTGAAGTTGCTCAGTCGTGTCTGACTCTTAGTGACCCCATGGACTGCAGCCTACCAGGCTCCTCCGTCCATGGGATTTTCCAGGCAAGAGTACTGGAGTGGGGTGCCATTGCCCACCCAGTACTCTTGGAAGTTAGGGGACTAGTAAGCCTCTTGTGGAGTTCTGATACTAGTTTATTCAATTGTCTAAATGCCGTATCTAGCAAGATTATGAATGAGTTCCTTGTATATCCTGTACCTATCCTTTCATGACCTGACTGACATTCTAGATGACAAGTGTGTGTAGTAAAATGTATTATACTATGACTTCAACCATGTATATATATATTCCCTATATATACACATTTGACAGTTAACTGTGAATGGTGATGTACTCATGGGCATTTTCAGGGGGAGGAGGTAGCATGTGTGTTTAAAATGTTTTCACCTTTACACTTTCCTGTGTCTTCCAAACTTTTGACAATGTACATATACATTTTTATTTCTTATTCTTTACATCACACAAAATGCCATTTTAAGAGAATGTGGATGGCTATGATATATTGTTCTTTTATCTCCTCCCCAAGATCTCAAGATGTTTCCATTCCTCTCACTGTTGGTGTCTCTTTCTTCCACTTTGCTTCTCCTTTCTTTCTCTCTCAATTTTTCTTTATTTTTTCACCTCTTCCTTCCATTCTTCGCCACCCCCCAATCCCTGTCTTTAGGAGAAGATTGATACTCAAATAAAATGCCAATCAAAATGTTACTTCCCATCAGGTGGGTTTCAGGCAGATCCTGTCTGCCTCTGGAGTCCTAAGGAAGGTGCTCAAGTTGTGGGCAGGACAGTGGAGGGTGAGACTTCTAAAAAGGTTGGTTTTAGGTAAAATAACTGATGGGGGAGAACTTTTCAGAGTGACAAAAGCAGTGGGAGCAAGGGCTTGAGGATTCTCTCCGGGAAAGAGAGATGAAGGGAGGGTCTCTTACCTTGTTGGGTCTGGAGATTGCAGTCTCCCAGTTCAGGAACTTAGTTAGAAAGGATGTGAACTTTAGTTGATTTGAGCTCCTGGATTGAATTAGTCCTGGTTGCATAATTGACTTTGATATGTGGCCTTTGGATCTGAATTGGGTTTAATAAGATTTAACTGCTTCAAAGGGCTTTATAAGAATTCATTTTATCCTTCAAATCTGATTTCAAATGTTACCTACTTTGAGCCGCCTGCTCTGACTTTGCTTCTCCTCCAGCACTCCTGTTGGGCCAGTTGATACATACCTTATTCAAGCAATTACCTACGTTGTATTTTATCTTATCCTGTGGGAAATGGTTCCTTTGTTGCCTAGCTTCAGGAATCTTTCAGTTCAGTTCAGTCAGTTCAGTTGCTCAGTCCTGTCCGACTCTTTGCAACCCCCATGGACTGCAGCACAGGCTTCCCTGTCCTTCCTCAACTCCCAGAGCTTGCTCCAACTCATGCCTATCAAGTCGGTGATGCCATCCAACCATTTCATCCTCTGTCATCCCCTTCTCCTCTTGCCTTCAATGTTTCCCAGCCTCAACGTCTTTTCTAATGAGTCAGTTCCTTGCATCAGCTAGCCAAAGTGTTTAGGGTTATGCATATATCTTATTCATATTTGTATCCCAGGCCTAGCACAGACCAGGAACACATTCATATGAGTGTGCTCAATAATGATTTTTTAAAGTATATTAACAGCTAACATTTAGCAAGCACTGTGGCAAACCCTATGTCTAAAGTGTCACCAGACACTTTAGGAGGAAAGTACTTTTATTATCCCTATTTCACAATGAGAAAATTGAGAGCAGGAGAAATTAATTTGATCTAAAGTCAAATTTGATCCAAGATCAACGAGTAAGTGGCAGAACTTCTGTAGGTTTTTGGCTTCAATATCTGGGATCTTCACTACCACATATGAATCAATACAGGAGGAAGGCTTTTCAATCTGTGGCTGAATAAGGGGCATAAAAGAATCCACCATCATTTTACAGAGGCAACTAAGATGAAAAATTATGTAAAGTCCTAACTCGATGATGTCTCCAATTTTTTGAATCACCTTTACTTCTTTCTCCCTCTTCCCTTCTTTTCCCCTCGCCGCTCTCTTTCCTTTCGATATGTCTCTCTCCCCTTCTCTCCCTTCTAAAACTTAGGAAAAACGTCTTGAGTTCCTACGTTGAAGTATGATCCAATCAAGAACTGAAATGTTTTGTGGGAATGGGAACGAACGTTTTACTTGGCTCCTACTTCTTTCCATTCAGTCGCAAATTCACAAATATCAAGCACCTACTGTGTGCTAGGAACCTTTTTGAGACACTGGAGATACAGCGGTAAAGCAAAGTAAGTGCGGGTTCTCACGGAGAGATGACTGTCAGTGGGCATTTTACATACACTTGGGTCACTTACTCCTCACAATAACCACACGAGGTAACGATGACAGCAGTAATAGACAACTCTAAGCAGTGTTTATCTGTGCCGGGCACTGGGCTTACCTACGTGTTTTCTTTGTATTAACTCATTTACCACAACAACCCGTGAGGGAGACATGTCTTCCTCATTTCACAGATGAGTAAACTGGGACGCAGGTAAGTGATCTGCTCAAAGTTCGAACCCAGGCAGTGTAACTCTAACTCCTTGANCCCAACCACCACCCCCCCGCCCTCCCCGGTGTCTGTTTCTCTCTCTGGTCGGAGGCGGCGGTAATGGCGGATGGTGGGTTGTGGCGCCGGCGGCGGCTGCTGTGAGGGACGATGAGTTCCTCCTTCGTGCCGAACGGGGCCAGCCTGGAAGATTGTCACTGTAACCTCTTCTGCCTGGTGAGTGCCGGGCGGGGGCCGCGGCGGGCGGGCGGTGGGGGAGGGGCCGCGAGGTGCGCCCTTGGGCCGTGGGGGAGGGAGTCCGGGTCGGATCCAGATGCCCGAGTCCCCGGGCGAGGCCCGGCCCGAGCCGGCGCCGCAGGAGCCCCGCACCGGCCCGGAGCCGCCGTCCTCGGCTGCCGTTGGAGCGTCGGCCTTTTCTCCCGTNGGAGGGGCCGCGAGGTGCGCCCTTGGGCCGTGGGGGAGGGAGTCCGGGTCGGATCCAGATGCCCGAGTCCCCGGGCGAGGCCCGGCCCGAGCCGGCGCCGCAGGAGCCCCGCACCGGCCCGGAGCCGCCGTCCTCGGCTGCCGTTGGAGCGTCGGCCTTTTCTCCCGTTTCCGACACTTTTATCACCCGCGGTCCTGTCTCCCAACTTGGGCTCCTTTCCTGGCAGGACAGCGGCATTTCCCTCTTGTGTTGCTGGCTTAACTATTGCTTGTCTCCTTATTGACCGTGTATCCCTTCTCTGCCACTTTCTGTTATTGCCCATTCTCCCACTGTCTGGCTCTGCTCCTCTTGTTTTCCCCCGATAAACGAGACCCCTGAACTTAGCACTTTTTAAATTTTACGTGTTGTTGTTTATAAAGATGAGTCAAACTGTAGGGGGTTCGTTTGTTCCTTGGGTGACTTCAGACTCTTAAAAAAAAACAGTGAATGCTGTTCCGTAGTTTTTCTTTTAAACTTTGAAAACAGTTGGAGGTTTTGACAATCAAGCCGACTTGCTTTTATTAGAACATTAGGTTTGTGAGAGTGGAGCGAACTTATGGAAGAGATGCTATGCTTCTGGACTAAATATTTTTATACAGAATGCTGCTCCTCCTCTTATTGAAAGTCAGGGGAAGCTGGCTCTACGGATGGCAGTTGTGTTGGTTGGTCCCGGTCTGGGAACATCTCAATAAAGACTTTCAAAAGTACCAACTGTTGCAAATACTCAGTCTGCAGTTGGATAGGAGCTTAGCTTCATCAGTGTTCTGAAGTTTCAGTAACTTTCTTTTTTTCATTTTCCCTGTCCTATGAGAAATATTAAGAGTGTGTGATAGGTAAGTGAATTGAGTGGGCGGAGCACAACTAGTTGGCAAGTGTAAACTGCCAGTCATGTATCAGCAGTTTCATTTTTGGCACCTTAAGCTTGCACTTTTAAGTTCGATTAAAAAATTACTGAATTCACGCTGATAATTTCTTTTACGATACTAAATTGAGATCTTTAATGCCTTTCCCCCTTATAAAATGTTTCTTGTACAATATCCATTAATCAGCATCTCTTGAGATATAGTAGACAAACAGCAGGTTTTACATTTCTGTCTTCTCCAAGTCAGTCTATTTTTGGTACTTTTAGGATCGGGTTCTTTGAAGATAAGACTAGCACAAATCTGACAGTTCTTTGTGAGCAGCTATTTGACTTTTCCTTAAAGGGATATGCAAAGATTTAACAAGAGTGTTTTCAATTGCAGTTGAGATTTCTTTTCGTTAGACCTGTGACGTCTATAAACACGGAATGATGAATCTTTAAGAGTTAACTTTGTAGTAAGTTTGATACCAAGAAACATGTAACCAGTAAGAACAGAATTTAGGACTGAGAGCAAATGTTTACTCAGTGTGCAGTATTAAAGTCTGTTTTTATATTTAACATTATTAAAGTTTTTAAATTTATCACACATTTATTGACTTGTATTCAGTGACATGTCAGTATTAATTTTTTCAGTGTCTTTGTTCTTTTCCTTTTAATTTTTGGTTGTTGAATTATCAGAATAAGCTTCCCCCCCCTTTCTTTTTTAGTTTGTTTTCAGTATACCAAGGATATGTTGAAAAATTGTAATGTCTTAATGAAATAGGGGACTTTAATAGTGAGGACTTTTGATTTGAGTGAATATGCCATAATAAAAAAAAAATCATACTTTGTTTTCCTCAGGCTGACTTGACGGGAATTAAATGGAAGAGATATGTGTGGCAAGGCCCAACTTCTGCCCCTATTCTGTTTCCGGTGACAGAGGAAGACCCCATTTTGAGCAGTTTTAGTCGCTGCCTTAAGGCAGATGTACTTGGTGTTTGGCGGCGTGATCAGAGACCTGGAAGAAGAGAATTGTGGATATTTTGGTGGGGTGAAGACCCCAATTTTGCTGACCTTATTCACCATGACTTATCAGGTGAAAGCAGCTTATCATTTCTAACTTAAAGATATAGCAATGTTGTATACTTTTCCTAAAAACGTTTGTATTACAAATGAAGATTTTTTTGGTTGGACATTGTTTACTGTGAAACCAGACAAAAATTCAGTTTCATGTTTTATTTCACTGCAGTTATTTTATTTTACTGAAAATTACGCATTTTATGTCAGGCTTTTTGAGCCTTGAATAACTTTATTCCACCTCCCAGCTTTCTCATAAATTTCTGGCAGACAGCCCAAGGAAGGCATGTTAGTAAATTAATTAAAATTAAGAAAAATGGAATTAGGGAGCATTTCCTAACAAAGTCAAAAAATACTTTTGAAACCAAGTGTAACTCATCTTTGAGTCAATTCTGCTACTACTCTTCTGTGTAAATATGCACACAGTTGTAGAAATATCTGGAAATATTGTAACTTTCTCATGTGCTTCCCCCCCCCACACATAGTTTTTTCAGTATTGTTATTTATGGTTGTTATATTATTAACAAATGAAGGCTTATGTTAATTTTCTTGGAATGTGATTCTTTTATTTTACATACTGTTCATCAAAGACTGTCTTTGATACGAAACAGTGCCAACTTCTTTAGCTTTTATAGTGGGACGTGTCAGAATCTGAAAAGTTAGGGAAGTAATTTTGTTATGAGCAAATTGATAAGATTACTTCTGTCTTATTTTCTTGATATTTAGGACCAAATGTTACTTTCAAAAGAGAAACTATAATTCTTCATGTAATACTGAAGCTTGTGTTTACTTTAGAGTCCATGTTAACTGAATCTTTGATGATAGGAATGTAAATGATTAGTTGTTTGCTGCAGTGTACCAAAGATTTCAGTATGATGTAACATAATGATTCTTGACGAGAAAATTTAGGATATTTAGATAACTGAAAAAGTTTTCTTATTGGAAATCAAGTACTCTGGAGTTTCTATTATTGTCTATTTGATCTATAGAACTTAATTTATTTTTGGATGTATGTAATCCAGGTGACTATTCTCAAACAAGCACTTAAGGCTGAGGTTTCTGCAGGAATGTGTGTGTCACATTTTTTATCTTCAAATTAACAAACCCTTCAGTCTTAATACTTATTTTTAAGAGTGGTTGCAATTCTCTCATGATCAGTGCTTTCCAGCTTTTCTAATAAGATCTTGCTGGAGAGTCTAGCCCTTATTTTTAAGTATGTAGTGTGGTTCTAAATATATTAAATGATGAGTTTGTATATATGTATGTGTATATGATGTATGCATATACGTCAGAGTATAATATTCCTTTACAGCATCAGCAAGGTGATGCTTTGTAATTGTCATGCCAGAAACTAAGCCTGCCAGCTTCCTTTTTCTTTCATTGACTTTAGGTATGCTTGAGTTATTTTAATCTTGAAGTGATTATAAATACCACCATACTAAAATATTTGAAGACTGTTTTAATATTATTGATAATATAGATAAACTATTATGCAGACTTGGAAGTTTCAGTCGTCTTAATAAAGTTAGAACATCTGAGCAGACCATTTCCCTCTCCCCACCCCCTCTCCCCCAGATTCCATGAAATACATTTTGTGGAATCAAACATAATCTTAACAGTTGTGTAGTATTAGTATTACATTAGTAGGACTAACATTTTGAAAATTGAAAGCCTATTAAAGTTAATTGTGAATTGGCGTGATGTATATTAAAATACTATGTGGGTAGTTTTTTTTTTCTGTTTTAAATAGGTTTTCTCCTGAAAATTCATAGCTATTAAATTTTTTTCTCTAGTTTGCTTGTAAGCGTAATTATTTAAAAATAGTGCTGCCTATACTTTAAAATATTTATTTGAACATAATGAAAGTAATTTTGGAAGTTTAGGCTTTACTTGTCAGGTTTTGCTGAATGCCAATTAACTTAAGAATTTATCAGTGAAAGCAATTAAAATAGTAAACCTAAATATAGTAATGGTTATATGTAATTATATTTTCTGTTCCAAAGTCTGTCTGATACTATCTTAAACAGTTTGTGTAGCCAATGGTATTTTTATAATGTTTTAGCTTTTTTTTTTTAACCTGTCATTTACTTTAGAATGTTTTTACTTAAATCAGACATATCTTAAAGAATAATAAGGTCTTTTCAGATGGAGTATATTTGTCTCGCCCTTTTCTTTGCTCCAGGGACACCGTCTGCCTCCCTTTTGGGGTAATTAGTCTGCCGCTGTCTCTCGAGCTAACCCCTTTTTCATTTCTTTCCATCTGTGGCACTCCATCCCCTTCTTTTAAGCTCCCCTGAGAAGAGAGCAGCTGGACAGTAGGGGTGGCATCAGCTGCTGGAGGCAGTCCTGAGTTCCAAGTGGAGGTGTGGTAGCGAGGAGAGGGGAACCGGAAGGACCCAGGTGGTACCTAAAGAGCTGGTTAATTTAGCTTGAGTATGCTCTTTGCAGGCAGTGTCTTTCTGTTTGGTTCAGCAGCTACCACATCTTGTTACTGAAATATTTGTGATTGTGGCAGTAACATTGCCGTTCTTGGTGAGAGAAGGCAGAAGCCTTTCCTTTTTGCAGATGAGAATTCTCGGTGTTTCATATTAAGTCAGTAATAAACGTACAAAATTGCCTTTGCTTCACCCTATGAATTTCATTTGTGTCATTCATAATATATTTTTTTAAGTAACTTTTTGTTTGAAAATAGATGTAGATTTCCATAAATTTAACAGAGACAGTATAGAGTTCTCTGAGTTATCTCACCTAGTTTCTGGTATTGTTAACATCTTCCATCAAAATGGTGCATTTTCCACAGCTAATGAAACAATACTGATATATTGGTATTACCTAAATCGATAGTTTCTTTGGTTATCCTTTATTTTTACTTAATGCCCTTTTTTATCCTATGATCTCATCAAGGATACTATATTACATTTAGTTGTCATGTTTCCTTTGACTGTTCTAGACTCTGACAGTTTCTCAGACTTGCTTTATTTTTAATGATCCTGATAGTTCTGAAGAGTCTAGTCAGGTTCCATAGTGCATTTTTAATTTCTGTCTGCCTCTTACATGTAGCACATGTCTGGGTCACCTTCCTTTCAAGTTTTGCTAATGTGTAGAAATAGAATGTAAACTAGTTTTACTGCTAATTGGTGAAAGTCTTTTACAGCAAGCCAAACCTGATTTGATACTTTAACCCTCAGTTTGAAGTTTATTGTTGTCACTATTGGCTTTTAGTTTTTCCCTTGAAACAAAAATAAAAACAACTACCCGCTCTCTGAGGTTTGCATCTTAAAAAAAATTTATAGTAGCTAGAATGTGATGAGACTCTGAGAAAGCTGATACCCTGAGAATTTAAAAACCAGAATCAGTCAGGGCTAAAAATATTTCTTTTTCCTGGCTCCTGTGGTAATAATGCAGGATTTTAGCAACATATCCAAATACTTTCATTATAACAGTTTCATCATAAATACTGTCAAATAGGTCATTGTTTAGTCTTAGAATTTAATTTTGGATGCTTTTACTGAAGGATATTAATTACAGTGGAATTTAACCTTAAGTGACAGCTTTAACAAGATTGACAAATAGATAAATAGCAGCCGAATGTAGCAGTCTAGTGTTAGTCAACTAAAAATTTATTTTATTCCCTAGGTAGCCTGAAGAGAGTTAATTCATTTCTGTCTTCTGTTACATAATTTACTTGTGATCCAAATTTTTATGTTTGCTGGTCTTCTAGGCACAACATTGCTGTGCTTTTCTGTGTACTATCAAGCAAGAAAACTGTTTTTTAGATCTTCAAATCAACGATAAACATAAGAGGCTGCTTTTAAACCAATGTTTTTCAGGTTTTGCTGATCAATAATGCTGCCAATTTAAGGCTCTCAGCAATTTGCTGAAAGAACAGCTTATGAATGGGCAATTATTATTCAAGACAGGTGCTAAATTAGACACTTAAACATTTCTCTTTATTCTTTCAAGAAATACATAGTATTTTCAACAATGATCGATTTTGACCCATTTATTATTTTTTAGTATATGCTGCATTTTAATAGCTTGGCAGACTTACTTAGGTAGATTCCTTTTTTACTGGCTTACCACTATGAGGATATTTAACGATGTTAGTTTTGAGAAAACTGAGTACAAATGGTTAGATATATCAAAAATTTTTTTTGTTTTTATTTTTCCCCCCTACTCATAGAGAATTATTTTGATGACCTATCACATCCTTTTGTATCACTATAATCTGTATCCTCAAAAAATTATGGGAGTCAAATTTAGCATTTGAACTTAACTCATTGTTCAAATATTTTGTAAAAAATTTTCAAGTAACAATTAACAGTTCTAATCCTAAGGGTAACAAAAAAGTACTAAAAATACAGAATTGAAACTGTTTTCTCTGGGGATACAGATAAAAGAGGAGGGAAACATTTATTTAAATACGTTAAGCAGACTTTTTTCCATTAGGCTGGGGTTAATTAAGTTCAAAAAAGTTAGGTAAAGATTTGCCTGTGTGTTCCCCCTCCTACCCTTTTCTGTTAAGCTGGTGTTGAGATACAAGGGCTTACTTTAATTAATGTAAGGGGTGTATGCCACTATGTCTTTGGTCGCTTGGTTGTACCATTTCGTTTTTTATATCTATGAATACAAGATGTGGAGTAGTACTTTTATTATGGTTACTATAATATCAAGATAGAAGCTTGGCTTAGTAGGCTTCTTTCTAACACTCCCCCCACCCCTCCAAAAAAAAAACCTTCTGACTTTTCATTGAATGTTATTAGAATTATTCTTATTTCCTCAGCAATGAAAAATCAAATTGTTATTTAGTGTGATGGTTGTTTAGTTATCTACCCTATAGGTGAAGATGTGCTTAAGAGATTTGTTGGCCTTAGCAAATCCAAACAGGTGATCAGATCTTTGTTTTATGCATAACTCCCATTTAGTGTTAATGAGCTTTGTGGGCATTTGAGGGTTTAATGTAAAATGAGGATTAAGTTCACCTGAATTTTTCTAGACAGAGCAATGAGAGAGAAATGCTTGAATATTAATACTGATTAATTTTCTAAACTATAGTTTTCTTAAACTATTTAACTACATACAGGTTTAACTGAAATAGATTTTTTAAAATAAAATCTTAATATGTAAAAATTAATAAAAATTACTGTATTACAGTTTTTACTATTTTAAAGATTTTTAACTTTTGAGTAGGAAGGTGAATTCAGTCTCAAGTTTTAAGTGAATAATTTTCTGATATTTGAAGTTTATAGTGACTGTAGATGTTTGAAATGTAATGATATCTGTGTTTTGGTTCTTTGTTGCTTTAAAACTTAGAAGTAGTTTGAGAAAAGATTTTGGTAGGGGCTTCTTGTGTATGACATGTTACTCCATTGCATTTCCTTAAGTACACTAGATAGTTTATAAAGAAGTGAAGAATTCCAGCATAATTCTTTTGGAATTAAGAATATGTGTACTTTTAGTAATCATAAATCACATAATTTTAGATAAAAGTTTTAATGTTACTTTGACTTTGAAATGATAGAAGCTGATTAGACTAAAAACAGATTGAGAAAGTTTTGATTTTTTTTTCTCTCAACTCAGATAGGCTTGTGATCAACTCTCAAATATGATCATTTTCTAAAGCTTTTCTCATTTTTAAAAAGCTTACCTTTCAGAAAAAAGTGTTGATTTGAAAGATTTTGACTCTAATTTAGGAGACATTTTAATGAACAACATAAAATCAACATTAACTTTTGTAGCACAAATTTCTAGTAAAGTTAAAGTCCACTGTCATTGTGCTATTGTGCTTTTGAGTTAATGTTTATTCTGCTCATTTGTTGTACAAGTTATGAATGTTTGCCATCTGTTACTCTTAATATGTGTCTCTGCTTTTATTCTAAAGCATCATGGTTTATTATTTTTCTCTTGGGATAGTTATGCATTTTTAGTGTTGAATTAAGAAAGGTTTTTTTTTTTTTACTTAAATGGAAAGAAGGTCCATACTTTAAAAATGTTTTATAAAGTTAAATAGACTATAGGAGTATGTACTATTTTATATTTGAAATAGCAAATTAAAATATTCCAAAAGTTAAAATGTTGATGGCAGTAGCTCCTATTTATAGTAGGATTCCTTGGATGCTTTCTTATAGGTATAGATGGATAGAGAGTAAAAAGCTTTTTTTCTGAACCACATCCATACTTATCTCAAAATGACTACGTTGTTATTTTTTTTTGTAACTTCACTTGGAGTGGTTAATAGATTTGCTGGCAAAATTGAGGCTGTATAGTTAGCAAAGGTTGCAAAAACCAAGATCATGGCATCTAGTCCCATCACTTCATGGGAAATAGAACAGGAAAAAGTAGAAGCAGTGACAGGTCTTATTTTCTTGGGCTCCAGAATCACTGTGGATGGTGACTGCAGCCATGAAATTAAAAGACGCTTGCTCCTTGGAAGAAAAGATATGGCAAACCTAGACAGCATATCAAAAAGCAAAGACATCACTTTGCCAACAAAGGTCTGTATAGTCAAAGCTACGGTTTTCCAGTAGTCATGTACAAATGTGCAAGTCGGACCATAAGGAAGACTGAGCACCGAAGAAATAGTGTTTTTGAATTGTGGTGTTGAAGAAGACTCCTGAGAGTCCCTTGGACATCAAGATCAAACCAGTCCATCCTAAAAGAAATCAACCCTGAATATTCATTGGAGGGATTGATGCTGAAGCTAGAGCTCCAATACTTAGGTCTTCTCCTTGGAGAAGACCCTGATGCTGGGGAAGATGGAAGGCAAAAGGAGAAGGGGGCGGCAGAGGATAAGATGGGTTGGCTGGCTTCACCGACTTAATGTACATGAATTTGAGCAAACTCCAGGAGATGGTGAGAAGGACAGGAAAGCGTGGCGTGCTGCAGTCCATGGGGTTACAAAGAGTTGGAAATGACTTGGCGACTAAACTACCAAAACTTTATATCAGAAGTGCCATTTAAAATTTGTCTTTAAATTTTTAAATTTCTCCCCCATGTAGAGAATCTTATACTAAATAGTAAGCATGGTAATCATTTGGTTGAAATGAGACCTAAGGTGGCTGATAATGCACTACTTGTTAGGCTCTGTACCAGAAGCTTCCTTTTTTCCTGTCACTTATGTTTTTAGTTGAGTCGTGGATTAGAATGCTGATGGACGTAAGATGTTTTGAGTTTAATTATTAACTGTCCAGTTTTTTTTTTGGGCAGGGTGAATGACTGGAAGAGTTAGGACAAAGTAACAAGTGAGTCAACTTAGAAATTGGCACTTTAGGTATAGAGTGTGTGGTACTTCCCTTGGTTATACAAATGTCCTATTCATTTATACAGAAACCAAATCAGTATGTTTGTGATATATCATTGCCTTTTTATGTGGTGGGAAAATAATTTTCAGGTAATTTAATAGAGTACATGGCACTTTGGCCTTTTATTCTCTATGGATTAGCTTTGAAACCTGATGTTTTAGTGTCTAGAGAGATAGCAAAGTGGTCGTAGCTCAATATTCTGAGGTGAAGTAGGGTTTATGAATTTAGGGATTAAACTAATATTTTCAATTTAGCTCTGAGCCCATATAGTGCCTCTATGTTACTTTTTGTTTCTTTCATTTCTTTTATAGAAGAGGAAGATGGAGTGTGGGAGAATGGACTTTCTTATGAATGCCGAACTTTGCTTTTCAAAGCAGTTCACAATCTGTTGGAACGGTGTTTAATGAACCGGAACTTTGTACGTATTGGCAAGTGGTTTGTAAAGCCTTATGAAAAAGACGAAAAGCCTATAAATAAAAGGTAAGCTATCTTTAAACTCTTACTTGATATTTCTTTAGGCTTGTTAATATTAATGACTTTATAGAATGTGTGATAAAACTAATACCTCGCAGACATTCAGAAGGTTCACTTTGGCAAAGTACTATAAGTATTCAGTTTTCTTTGACTCCTTCATTCTTTCTTTTACACATTTTAAGATTTTTCTTGTAGTACCGATAGGCTGTGTATCAGTACAGTGGCTTAAGTTTTGATTTAGGATAATAGGAAAAATGTGAGGTGAAAGCAGAGACGCATTGAAGTATATATATTTTTCTAGTACTAGTGGCAATACATTCATGGTATTTTGTTAAAATTAAGTAGTAATATTTTTTTTAGATGGTGATCTGTAGTCATGTTTGGGTTGAGGTAATCCTCCTCAGCATCTTTTTGCTTTAATTAAAGTTATTTAAATTTGTATGTTTCTGTGTAGGACATGTTTACTTTTGGGGTGCTTATGATTTTCTTCAGCTTTGAATTAAGCAAATTCATGATGCTAATGTGTAGGATAGTTGAAGATGGAGGCACAGAAGACTTTTAAGACGTATTCAGGTAAAAGCTTTAGGTTACCACAGTTCTCTGGTTTAAATAATATAAGGCATAATCTATTAGAAGATTTAGTCGCAAGCAATTGTTGAATTAGACTTTGAGAGAAATGAAACAGTGGTGTGTAAGATGGGATGTGGGAAAAGAAAAAATGAAGGAAATTTATTGGTTTTCCCTAAAAGATGTGATGGTTGTAATCATTGTTGAGATGTCATTTTATGTCAGGTACACATCTTTTTCCATGCACACACAAAATTTTTTGTAAACTTCCCTTTCTGGTTTCATTATAATCGATGAGTAGGTAAGACAAATCAAGGCTTTCATTTTTTCTTTCTGAAAATTAAAACAAACTTATTGTCAAAAGAATAATTGATCAAGGTAGGAGTGCATTCTGTTGCAAAGACAAAAAAGTCCTAACTAGCTTATGTAGAGGAGAAGGCAATGGCACCCCACTCCAGTGCTCTTGCCTGGAAAATCCCATGGGCGGAGGAGCCTGGTAGGCTGCAGTCCATGGGGTCGCTAAGAGTCGGACACGACTGAGCAACTTCACTTTCACTTTTCACTTTCATGCATTGGAGAAGGAAATGGCAACCCAGTCCAGTGTTCTTGCCTGGAGAATCCCAGGGACAGGGGAGCTTGGTGGGCTGCCATCTATGGGGTCGCACAGAATTGGACATGACTGGAGCGAATTAGCAACAGCAGCAGCAGCTTATGTAGAAATTGATTTTTCTTAATAACAGTCTGGAGGAAGATACGTTCAGTGATGTCATCAAAACTTGGGTTCCCTGGAGTTTTCTGCTCTTTTATCTCTATCCTTTGGCTTTTATATTCATGGTTCCAGTAAGTGTTGTATCTCGAGACTTCACTCATGGATTCCAGGCAGGAAGAGGAAGGGAGGGAGGAGATGAGAAGGGGTGACCATTGGATCAGAAATTAGGTTCTTTTCTGGAAATTTTAGCTGACATATCATTGGCTATCTTGAGGTAAATACTCTGTATATGGGAACATTGCCACTCTGAGCAAAATAAATCTTGGTTAGTAAGAGGAAATGGAGACTAGATAGTAGGTAGGCAATTTGAAGAATTCAAGCTGATTACCAAGAATTAGAAAGAGAACCTGTAACCCTGAGCCCCAACTACTAGATGTGCTCCTCAGAGGCAATCCCTTTAAATTCTTCTAATTTAACTTTAATTTACCCTTTTAAAAACTTACAAGCAAATGCTAATTATTGAGCTTTCTGTTATTTCAGTTATTCAGGATTTAATCTACTATGAATAATTTTTACTATCTTACCATCCCCTCCGCCCCAGCCGTCTCCCAACTCCCATCCCTACCCCTTGGACATGGGCGAGATACTTTGTTCTCCTGCCCCTTCTTTTTTTTTCCCTTATCTTACCAATACAGTTACGAGATTTGGTAAAAAAATAAAAATAATAATAATAATAATAATAATAAGTACCTATTGTTTCTATTATAATTTTATAATTATTTAGTGATTGATATAGCATGTAGGATTACTTTCCATTTCCTCTGTATAATTTTGTTTTTCCCAGTGTTAATGTGATTACCTCTTTTTTCCCTTAATTACCTATGTCAAGGGTTGGTAAACTACCTCCTCACAGGGCAGATATAGCCTGCCCCCTGTTTTTGTAAATTTCATTGTAACACAGACTTGTTCCTTCATTTTTGTATTACTTTATGCCTGCTTTCACGTGCCGGCAGAGTTGAAAAGTTGTGATAAGAGACTGATGATCCCATAAGGCCTAAAATATTTCTCTGGCTTTTTACAGATAGTTTGCTGATCCCCAACCTGTATACTTACTGGTAATTTGCCCCTAGGCTATCTACAGGAAGTTTAAGTCTTCCCTCTACCTTTAAGGCGTTTGTGTAATCTTTTAGTTTCTTCTCACTCTCTCTCAGTATCCCTATTTGAACCCTTCATTGTTCGGTTCTGTTTTGGACTTTTTCTATTAGGCCTCTTTCACAGTAGTCATCTTGGGAATTTGCTTTGCCTTTTTGTCTGTGTTGGGTCATTTATTTCCTGGATCTCATGTTTTGATTTTTTGTCTTACTGTTTTGGTAATGCCCATCACCTGTAGTTTCCTGAGAAGAGAGTACGTAAGAAGTAATATTTTTGAGATCCTGGATGTCTGAATTATCTCCTTTTCTACTCTTAAGACTTCTGGGCACTTAAATGCTGATTGGAAGTTCTGTATATGTAAATAGCTATGAAACAAGCTGCAGGCTTTAGTAAGGTGATCCGACCGGGACTTGGCCATTTTTGTTTGGAACTGTGCTGTTACAGTAGCCACCAATCAATTGTAGCTATTTAAATTGCAGTTAATTGAAAAAATAAAAATTCAGTTCCTCAGTTGTCTAAACCACATTTCGAATACTATTATGAGTGCTGGTTATTGTATTGCATAAGTTCTTTCGGATGATATTGTTTACACCAGAGCCTTTACACTTAAAATAATGCCTTAGCATCACTAAAGAAATCAGTTAAGGTTTTTTTGTTTTTGTTTTTTTTAGAGGTGTTGGGCAGTAACTGAAAGACTACTTTAAACTTCACTTGTAAAGCTTTGTCTTCTTTCATACACCTGTGGCTTTTACACAGTCCCTTCATCTCCATCTTATTTAAATATAAGCACCACAAGATTTAAGGTGGTATATTAATAGCCATTTTATATAGCTTTGGGATATCCTTTGGTTGGGTTCCTCAATACCTTTGAAAACTTAACTTCTAGGGAGGCTATTATGTTTTCTAAGGACTCAATTCTTTTCTTCTTGTCTTCCAAGATGGCACTGTCTAATAGAAATACAATATAAGTCACATATGTATTTTAAAATCTTGCAATAGGCACATTAAAGAAAGTTTTTTAAAAAGTGAAATTGATTTTCATATATTTAACCCAATATATCTAAAATATTTCAGTGTGTAATTGCATACGCAAATGATATTAATGAAGTAGTTTACTTTTTTAAAACTAGGTCTTTGAAATCTAATATGCATTGTATACTTTAGAGTACATCTCAATGTGATCTGTCCACATCTACAAGTGCTTGATGGTCATGTGTATATTGGTTTGCATCAGTGGTGATGAACCCTCTTGAAATTGTATGCTAAACTGGGAGTGTACTTGAGATTTGAAAATAGGGGAAACTTTCAACTTCTGTCAAGATGTCCGTTATTTGCTAAGTTGGGCCTGGTTACTCTCTTGTTTTTCCTTCTTTTAGCTTAGTCTCTCATTAATGTCCATCATCAAGATTATTCTGAAGTCCTCAGTGATGATATGTAATAGTACTTATGACCTAATGAAATCTCTCTGTGGTGTTTTAGTCATTAGGATTTGCATGGTCAGTTTTCCCCATTCTCATGCTTTCTAGAAACATTTCTGAGAAAAATTCACGCCTAGGAAAGACTTTTTTCCTCTCTCTTTTCCTTCCCATTAAGCTTTTCTTACTGTCATTTCTTACTGTGGTTCTTAAGAGATTTATACAAATCGTTTTTTTGAACTGTTGGTTTTAGATATGAACGATAATAGAGAAATTTTTTTTTTCTGAAGGGGAGAAGGGAATGAGAAACCTTTGTGTAAGCATAACTGACCAGGCCGTGTTTGAAATCGGGGCTTAATAGGTGTTAAATCAGTTTTCAAAACAGACCTGTTAGTCCAATTTTACAGTTGTTAAATCTGAAGAATAGGGAGGTTAAGGAACTTCTTGGAATTCATACATCTTGCAGGTACTGGAGCTGGATTATAGGGCTTGAAAAAATGTGAGACAGATGGTGCCATGTAGATAGCTATATCTCCAACAGAAGACTTAAAAATATTAGGGAGATACCATATTTGCTGGACACTTGAAATTGTAAACCAAAATAATGTCATTGCTTTCTGAGTATTCTTTACTATATAGTGTAAGTAATGTGTTCACTAAGTGAGCTGATGTATATAAAATTCACAGATTAAGGTGTTATATTCTGGATTTTAATATACATCTTTTGTTCATTGAGACATGTAAGGATATTTGATACTGAAATTGTACCTATACATTTAAGGAATTTAAAGAATCACTCTAAGGGCTACAGAAATATAGATTAATGCAGTGGTTCCCAAACTTGTTTGGATATGGAATCACCTTGAGAGAATAAAATAATCTGTGTATTAACCTGGGAATGTGGTGTAGGCTTTGGAATTTATAAAAGATCTCTGTGTGATTCTAATGAAAGATAGACAGGTTTGAAAACTATTTAATCAGTGGAATAAAAGTCTTAAATTAGGAAGACTAGGATTCTTTTTTGTGTGTGTTGTATAATATAAACAACACAACTTACCATTTTAGCCATTTTTTAAGTGTATGATACAGTAACATTAATTACATTCATACTGTTGTGCAGCCATCACACTATCTCCAGAAATTTTTCATCATTCCAGGCTGAAAATTTGCCCATTTGATTAATGACTCTCTATTTTCTCCCCCTCACAGCCCCAGGTAACCACCATTCTACTTTTTGTCTCTATGAATTTGACTGTTCTAGATACCTTACATAAGTGAAATCAAAAGTATTTGTCCTTTGCTGCTGCTAAGTCGCTTCAGTCATGTCTGACTCTGTGCGACCCCATAGATGGCAGCCCACCAGGCTCCCACCATCCCTGGGATTCTCCAGGCAAGAACACTGGAGTGGGTTGCCATCTCCTCCAATGTGTGAAAGTGAAAAGTGAAAGTGAAGTCGCTCAGTCGTGTCTGACTCTTAGCGACCCTATGGACTGCAGCCTAGCAGGCTCCTCTGTCCATGGGATTTTCCAGGCAAGAGTACTGGAGTGGGGTGCCACTGCCTTCTCCAATTGTCTTTTACTATCTGGCTTATTTCACTTAGCACCATGTTCTCAAGGTTCTTATCCAAGTTGTAGCATGCACTTTCATTTCTCTTTAGAAAGATATTTACATATTTCTTTATTTGACTGTCCTGGGTCTTAGTTGCAGCATGCGAACTCTTAGTTATGGTTTGTTGGATCTAGTTCCCAAACCAGGGATCGAACCTAGGTCCTGAATTGGGAGCGTGGAGTCAGCCACTGGACCATCAGGGAAGTCCCCGTGTCTTTTTAAGACTGAATAATTTTCCATTGTATTTTTATACCACATCTTGTTTATCCACTCATCTGTCAGTTGACATTTGGGTTGTTTCTACTTTTTGTCTATTGTGAATAATGCTGCCATAAATATTAGTATACAAATATCTATTCAAGTCCCTGCTTTCAGTTCTTTTGGAAACATACAAGAAGTAGATTTGCTAGGGCATACAGTAATTCTATTTTAATTTATTTTTTGAGGAATCACTGAAATCGTTTCCACTGTGGCTGGCCCATTTTATATTCCTGTGAGCAGTGTAGGAGGATTGCAGTTTCTACACATCCTCACCAACACTTCATTTTTTAAAAAATAACAACCATCCTTATGGATGTGAAGTAGTTATCTCATTGTCATTTTAATTTGCATTTTCCTAATGACTAGTGATGTTGAGCATCTTTTCACCTGTTGGGTGGCTGTGTATCTTCTTCAAATGTCTGTTCAAGTCCTTTGCCCATTTTTAGTTGATTGTTAGGATGACTAGAACTTTAAGTCAACACTCCCTTTAAATAGGTTTATGATTTTAGGACAAGTCAGTTAACTTCTTTGTGTCTTGAATTCCTTACCAGTAAAATGGGATATCATCTTTCTGTACCTAACAGAAGTGCTAAAAATAAAGCACTTCCTAAAGCAGTATACTTACCTGTTATAGTATTAGAACAGCTGACTTTAATCTGTAAGCATATTTTCAATTTATGTCTTAGAAATAATCTTTTGTTTAATTTCAGTACTTAAGGAACATTTTTCTACAACAGAAGATGATCTGTCTAGGTTTCATCTGTAAAATTATGCCTTATTCTTACCTTTTTGCTTTGGTTATTATAGTAAAAGCTCCTGGAGAGCAGTTTTATTCTCCATAATACTTTATGGTAGCTTAACAGTACCTTGGATTCTTATTGTAGTTGCACATATTTGTTTTAACTCCACTTTTCTAAGTGCTGAGTACTGAAGTGGTGTTGTAAAATGATCTCTCTCCTCAAAAGACAAGCCATTGTGAATTTAGTATGGTGGTATTACCTAACATTCACTTTGGCCTATAATATTTTCTGACTAGATTACCTTTAATATAGGTATACCTTGGGGATAATTGCTTCCCTGGTAGCTCAGCTGGTAAAGAACCCACCTGCAAAGCAGGAGACCCTGCTTCCATTCCTGGATTGGGGAGATGAAGATCTGTGAAGGGATAGGCTACCCACTCCACTATTGTTGGGCTTCCCTGGTGGCTCAGACGGCAAAGAATCCTGGGTTGATTCCTGGGTTGGGAAGATCCCCTGGAGGAGGGCATGGCAACCCATGCCAGTATTCTTGCCTGGAGAATCCCCATGGACAGAGGAGCCTGGTGGGCTACAGTCCATGGGGTCGCCAAGAGTCGGACACGACTAAGCTCAGCACAGCACATAAACCTTAGAGTCATGTTGTCAGTATCTGCAAAATAACTGCTCAATTTTTATTATGATTGTGTTGAATCATCTTACTCTATAGCATCACAATAAAGCACGCATCATAATAAATTGGGTCACAGGAGATTATTTGGTTTCCAGTGTGTATAAAAGTTATGTTTACACTAACTGTAGTCTGTTAAGTGTACAGTAGCAGTATTTGTAGAAAACGTGTACATAACTTAATTACTAAAAAATGCTAACCATTCTCTGAACCTTCAGCAAGCCATAATCTTTTTGCAATAGTAACATCAAAGGTCACTTACCACAGATCACCATACCAAGTATAATAATTATGAAAAAGTTTGAAATGTGAAAACTACCAAAATGTGACACACAGACACGAAGTGAACATACGCTGTTGAGAAAGTGGTGCCAGCAGACTTGCTCAGTGCCAGCTTGTCACATACCTTTGATTTGTAAAGCCTTCAGTTGTCTGTGACACACAGTAAAGCAAGGTGTACTTGTGTAAGAATTTCAGAAAATTTATCCCATATTTAGAATGTTTAGTTTTTTTCCTCCTATACATGCACAAACTTGGTTTATTTTAAACCATTTTCTATTACAACTAGATCAGTCTGTATAGGAAACATGCTAGCAGTATATGGTGTGATATTTTTCCTAAAATAGGCAACTGGAATTGCAAGCTTGCTGTTAAGTAGGGTGGTACGGAGAGTAGGAATGGAGAGTTTTTTTTCTTTTAATATTTTATGTATGAAATGAAACAGTTGAAAGCTGTAGTTTTAACTACAGTTCACTAATTAAATATGAAGATATAAAATACAGGTCTCCAAGCCTCTTTGTCTTTTAAAGATAAAGACTATGAACTTCCTTGGTCCACTGGTTAAGAATCTACCTTGCAGTGCAAGGGACACAGGTTTGAACTCTGGTCTGAAAGATTCCACATGCCACGGAGAAACTGAGCCTGTGCCGCACAACTACTGAGCCCCATGTGCTACAACTAAGGATCCCAAATGATGTCAACGAAGATCCTGCGTGCTGCAACTGAGACCCCAGGCAGCCAAATAAAAATTAAAAATAAAGAACAATAGACTGTTCTAGGTTGCTTAAACTTGCAGACGTTCTTGAAAGTGTTTGCAGTTTAGATTTTGGAATCTGCTATTGAATTACTGATTAAGCACACAGCAGTCGTGATGATTTGTATAGCAGTACTTACCTTAAACTTAATCAAATTGCAGTTTACCTATGTGTAGATTATTATTACTTCAGTCACTTCCTTAGTAAATGTTTCCCTTGACATAGAGAATTTTTAGTTACCCCCTTTAAATTCTTGAAGTTTTTTTGTCAGCAAAATTTATCTTTTAATGTTTTCTGAAAAAATTGTAAAGAGTTATAATGTTAAAAATAGATATATATTCATTCTAACTAGTTTAATATGAAATTTTCTTAATTTTTTTTAACCATGTCTTCTATCCACTCTGGAGAGAGATGGTTTGAAAATTGATTTCTACTTGTTTTATGTCAGTACATATAATTGGGGTCCCAGATGGCTGAGTGATAAAGAATCCACCTGCTATTCAGGAGAGGCAAGTTTGATCCCTGGGTTGGAAGGATCCCTTGGTGAAGGAAATGCAACCCAATCCAGTATTCTTGCCTGGAAAATCCCACAGACAGAGGAGCCTGGAGGGCTAAGGTCCACAGCGTTGCAAAAGAGTCAGACATGACTTAGTACTTAAACAACAAGCAATGTATAATGAGCATAACCCTCTCAGAACACTATTGGCTTGCTAAGATAAAAATACTATTTCGAAATGATGTTATGTATATATACTTTCTGTTCCTTAGCCTTAACAGTTATAGAACACTTTTGTCAGAAAAAAGGTCCCTCGAAAGAAAAGTGTAAATGTGGCTTCGTAAGCATTCCCATATCTAGTAATGAGATTGGTTGCGTATATTTGTTTACTTTAGATACATTCTTTGAGGAAAATGTATGGCGGCTTGTGAGTAATTAAAAAAAAAAATCCTAATGTTCCCTGGAGAAGGACATGGCTGCCCACTCCAGTATTCTTGCCTGGAGAATCCCATGGACAGGAATCTGGAGGGCTACAGTCCCTGGGGTCGGAAAGGATTGGACGTGACTGAAGCAAGTGAGCCCGCACACATGCATGAGCACATAGCCCAACTGTACAAGAATGGGCCTCATTCTTACTGAGACGCGTTTTGCTTTCACAACACCCATTCTTCTCAGTGTCTTCTTCTGACACTTGGGCTGTTCTTTCTTGGTCCCATCTGTGAGTGTCTTCTACTATACTAAAGCTGCAGTTTTTAGAGCTCCCTAGGGCGAGTTTCCTGTTTCTCAACATTCCCTCTCTAGGNAGTCAGGGCATATTCTTGTGATGACAGAAGCACCAGAGGGCAAGCTAAATTATATGTGAAATATATAAGTATTATTTAACCTTCTGCTTGGCCAAAGCAAGTCACAAAGCGAGCCTGATTCAAGGGTTGGAGAAGTATATTTCACCTCTAATAGGAAGAACTACAAAGTCTGGATAAAGGGAGGAATGAGCAAAACATTACAGAGCTACAGTAATCAAAACAGTATGGTACTGGCATAAAGACAAACATGTAAACCAATGGGAGAGAATAGAAAGTTCAGAGATAAATTCTTATGTATATGTTCAAATGACCTTTGACAAGTGTGCCAGGACCACTCAGTGGGGAAAGGACATTTTCTTCAAAAAACGATGTTGGGAAAATAAGTATCCACACGTAAAAGAATCAACTTGGACCCTTATCTTATACTGTATACAAAAAATAACTTAAAATTGATTAAAAACCTAAATGTAAGACCTAAAACTATAAAGCTCCTAGAAAAAAAATGTAGTGGAAAAGCTTCATGTCACTGGATTTGGCAGTGATTTTATGGTTATGGCACAAAAACATAGGCAACAAAAGCAAAAATATACAAATGGGACTATATCCAACCTAAATTTCTTTGCATTACGGATTGGAGAGAATATTTGCAATCATATATCTGCTAAGGTGTTAATAGCCAGCATTATAAAGATTGGAAAGACTGATGCTGAAGCTGAAACTCCAATATTTTGCCACCTCATGCAAAAAGTTGACTCATTGGAAAAGACCCCGATGCTGGGAGGGATTGGGGGCAGGAGGAGAAGGGGATGGCAGAGGATGAGATGGCTGGATGGCATCACCGACTCGATGTACATGAGTTTGGGTGAACTCCGGGAGTTGGTGATGGACAGGGAGGCCTGGCTTGCTGTGATTCATGGGGTCTCAGAGTCGGACACGACTAAGCAACTGAACTGAACACTCTATAACTCTACAAAATAGCAAGTAACCCAATTAAAAAATGGGGAAAATACTTGAGTAGATATTTCTTCAAAGAATATATACAAATGGTCAATAAACATAAGATGTTCAGGACTTCCCTGGTGATCCAGAGTCCGCCTGCCAATGCAGAGGGCACGGTTCTATCCCTGCTCTGAGAGGAACCCACATGCTGTGAGGCAGCTAAGCCCGTGAGCTGCAACTACAGAAGTTTACACACTTAAGAGTCTGTGCTCCGCAACAAGAGAAGCCACTGCAGTAAAGATTGGGAACTCATGTACACCTGAGATGGAAAAAAATAAAAAATAAAAAATTTTAAAATAAAAAAAATAAACATGTGCACCACAAGTAGAGAGTAGCCTCCTTTTGTGAAACTAGAAAAAACCCATGTGCAGCAACAAAGACTGAGCACAGCCAAAAATAAAAATCTTAAAAAAAAAAAAAGTTACTCGGTATCACTAATCAGAGAAATATAAATAAAAATGTGAAAGTGAAAGTCATTCCGTTGTGTCCGACTCTTTGTGACCCCATGGACTGTAGTCCATGGAATTCTCCAGGCCAGAATATTGGATTGGGTAGCCTTTCTCTTCTCCAGGGTATCTTCCCAACCTAGGAATTGAACCCACATCTCCCACATTGCAGGCAGATTCTTTACAAGCTGAGCCACAAGGAAAGCCCCAAAACATATTAGGGTGGCTGCTGTTAAAGAATAGCAGCTGTTACTAAGGATAGAGAAATTGGAACCCTTATGCATGGTTAGTGAGATTGTATAATAGTACAGTCACTGTGGAAAATGTTAGGGATTGCTCCAAAAATGGGAAACAAAATACCATATGATCCAGCAGACCTTCTTCGGAGTGTGTATCCAGAATAATTGAAAGCAGGAATTCACATTCATATTCATAGCAGCAGCATTCTTAATAGCCAAGAGGTAGAACCAACCCAAATATCCATCAATAGATGATGGCTAAGCAAAATGTGTTACAAACATACAATGAATTACTGTTCATCCTTTGAAAGCGAAGAAATCCTGTCATGTGCTACACTATGGGTGAACCTTGAGGACATTAAGCTAAGTGAAAGAAGCCAGTCACCAAAAGGCAAATAGTATATGATTCTTCTTATGTGAGGTATCTAAACAAAGGGGTAATTCTTGGTGGATTAAGTGATATCTGTCTAGAGAGTTTAGTGCAAGGGTCAGATTGTGGAAGATCTAAAGTGCTGTGCTAAGGTATTAGGGGTTTTTTGACTTAGTCCTGAAAGCATTGGGAAACTATTGATTTTGAGCCTCCCAGTTGCATGGTTAGAATTAATTTTTAGGTCGCTGGCATTGTTGTAAAGAAAGGTAAATTAGAGATTTTAACAACTACTCAGACCTTAAAAAGACAACAAAAAAATTATCTAAGAACTGGAATCAGTAGGAATTAGTGATGGATTAGTTGAAGGTAGGAAGTTTGGGGAAAATTAAAAATTTGAGATGATTTATATATCTGGCTTGCACAACTCTGCAGATTTGATAAGAAAAGAGTATGGTTGGGAAAAAAAGATAAAATATGGATTTTATTCTACAGTATTTAGTACTATGAGCCAAGGACCTATTCTGTCAATATAGGGATACAACATTGTACGAAGGAAACAGATTTCTTCTCCAGCAGAGCTTACATTCTTGGTGACTATAAGAAATAAACTATGCAATAAGTTGGATTTTGATTATTTCTTAAGCCAAAACAAATCTCAGAAGAACAATTTAAAGGAGGGCGATCAGTGAAGACCTCACTTAGAAGGTGTTTAAAAACCTGAGAAAGGTTGATGAAGGTGAGTATAGCTATCTAGAGTGTTCCAGATGGAATAACAGTAGGTACAAAGGCCTGATGTGTTTAAGGAACAGCAGAAGGGTCAATTGAGGGAAAAAGGGGAAGTATTAGAGAATGATAAGTAAGAAATGAAACTGAAGAAATAAGAGGTATGGGGGGGATAGGGTGATGAAAGGTATCATAGGACTTAATAACTTTTATGGCGTTACCCAAATGTGATTCTTTTTCCCTTAGGAATTATGTATATAAAATGTATGTATATAAGCTTATTTTCATTATTCAGGTCTTGTTAAGACAGTCTCTCAGTATCCTGTACATAATTTTTGTTACAGCACTTAGCATAGCTGTAATTAAGGAGTTGAGATTAACATAGTGTCATGCGCTTTGCTACAAAACACTTTTTTTAATAAAAGGAGTAACACTTGCCTTCGCTTGGTTGTTTAATATATAGTGCATTTATGTCTGAATACAAGCAGATGTCTATAGTCTTTGTAATTACTCAGCCATAGTTATTCCAAAGGACTTAGGTTTTTAATCAGAAGATAGAGCTTAATTTATTTTTAAATAATATAAATAATTTTATTTCCTGTAGTTATCACTTAAATCTCAATACAGCTGAAGCAAAAAAATAATTGGGTAAATGCATTGTGATATCTTGGATTTGATTCTGAAACAGAAAAAGGATATTAGTGGAAAATTCAGGTGAATAAATAAAAAACTGGAGTTTGTTGTAGTAATGTGCCAGTGTTAATTACTTGTTTGACCAACGAAGCATGGTTATGTAAGACGTTAGGGAAAACTCAGTGAAGGGTATATGGGGACTTCCTATGTTTGTAACTTTTCTGCAAATTCAAAATTATCCTGAAAATAATTTAACAACAAAAGCTACTATGGGGAAAATACAGTAGTTACTTTTACTGTAACTTTATTATGCCCTTGTCTCATCCAGAAAAAATTCAAGGGGTTTATAGATATATACAAAAGATTTCAAGCTTATTAATGGTTATAGCTTAAGGAATTGGTTCTTTAAGATGATTCTTAGGATAAGTGTTTGGAGGAGGAATAAGGTGAGTAAATTCTTCTTAGTGTATAATCTCATTCTCTTCTGGGCCACTCGACTTTTCTAAATTTTGCCTTAAGGATGTATCTACTTTCCTCTTGGGAACTTTCATTTTCCAACCTGTATACCCAGTCATATCTAAATTTCCTAAGACTGTCTATTTTCCTTGTAACTTTGATTCTAGAATACCTTGAATTGTAACACTCATCATTGCTTTAAAAGAACTATTCATTGGGGACAGGGGAGGGCAGCACATTAGCTGCTTGATGAATTGCATTTAGACCAGATTCAGAAATAATATGAGAAAATATATTTGTATTTATTTTTTAATAGAAGGGAAGTAAAAAATTAGATCATTTTAAATTCTGTTGTACACATAGATTTTTTCATCAACGTAACCTTTTTTCCTTTAAAAAAATTGAAACTGTACTAAACTATACTATTACCTTTCCTATCAAACCCACTCCCCCTCCTTTCTTTATTTTAGTGGCTGTATCATCATTATGTGTGGGTGTACTAACTTGTTTAACTGGTTCCTTTCTTTGTAGCTTTTCCTATTATAAACAGTGCTGTGAATAACATTTTTTATAGCTAAATCTTTGCTTATATCTGTGATTTCTTTTTTTCCTCTTAAATGATAAGGTGGAATTTCTGGGTTAAAGAGAATGTGCATTTTTGTGGTGTAACTTCTTAGAAAAGCAAATTGACTTTATTTTTGGCTATGAATCATTATTAAAATACTATTTTTTCTTCTTTATTAGTGAACACTTGTCCTGCTCTTTCACCTTTTTCTTGCATGGAGACAGCAATGTTTGTACCAGTGTGGAAATTAATCAACATCAACCTGTATACCTTCTTAGTGAAGAACATATCACCCTTGCTCAACAGTCTAATAGCCCATTTCAAGGTAGATTATTTTATGGGTATAATTACTTGGTTTTTTTTATTGTTTCAAGAAAAAAATCTTAGTGGTAGAGATTAATGAGATTTCCCCCAATCTTTAGCCTAATGGTGATTCTGGTGTAGTTTACTTCTTTCCCATTAGAGTATTAAGTCAATTACATAAATTTTTAATGCAAATATTATTTTTTAAAGTCCTTGTACGTGAATGTTAGCATATTTTAAAGTGTTCTTTTAAATAGGCTATAGATGGTATACTTGTTATATATATTCAAGGTTATCTTTTGTATCAGTTCACATAAGCTATGTTTAATGTAGGTACATAGGACTTTTGATATGATTCATACCGTGAAAGTGGTTGAACTCTAGAGGAAATAATTTTGTAAGATTGATGATTTTAAAGAAAAAAAATATGATTTGTTTGCAAGGACTGTGAGTTCTTACAAGTGTGTTCTTTGTAAGGCAGTGTGTTCTTGTTTTAGTTCTAAGCTTACTATTTGCTCTTTTAAAATTTATATGGCAGTATATAATAAGGACTTACATGTTTTTCCTTAAATTGCTTTTTTTTTAGTGGAAAGTCAAGAAATCGAAGGATATACAAATATTCACAGTTTATGTTGAAACTCTATCCATCTGAGATTTTTGGGTAGACAGAAGTTTTTATAATAAACTCAGTGTTTATCTTCACTTAATGAAATACAGTAAATTCATTTTCTCTGGAATTGATCATTATGGATTTCCTTTTCTTTGTTTGAATTGCGTAATTATTTGCCGTACTATTCAATGTCATCTTATTTGGTATAATTGTCTTTAGTTACTTACTTAATGTCTGTTTTGGGTTTCTAGTTATCTTAAGCCCATTTGGACTAAATGGCACTCTCACAGGACAGGCATTCAAGATGTCCGATTCAGCTACCAAAAAATTGATTGGTGAATGGAAACAGTTCTATCCTATCTCATCATGTTTGAAGGAGATGTCTGAAGAAAAACAGGAAGATATGGATTGGGAAGATGATTCTTTAGCTGCAGTAGAAGTTCTTGTTGGTATGGATTCTGAGTATTAATCCTAAGTGGGAAATGTGTGACTATATGTATTGGTTAGATTTTGCTGAATGATATAACTCTTTAATATCTTAGTGGCTTTTAACATCAAGCATTTGGTTTGGCTTTCTTGTATCTTTTCATTCTGCAACCTAGGTTCAAGGAATATCCAGTATCTGGGACATAATATTCTTAAAAGAACAGAGGAATAATAGGAACTGAGCCTAACCATATTAAGTATATTTAATCTTATGCTAGGATATCATATGTGGCATGTGCTCACATTCCATTAGGTAAAAGCTAGTCATTTGGCCAAGTCAGTCATTGGGGAAGGGAACTATAACCCACCTGAGGAAAGCATGCTGAAGGTGAGAAGAAAATAATTGTGAATGAGTAATATTTGGAGGTGAGAAAGTTGACAGCCTGTTTGATGCAGTATCTTAATGTTTGGTAAAACTGTCGCCTCTGATGACTTGAAAGGCAGAAAATGTATACTTAAAGACCTTGTGGCTGATTAGCTCTGTCCAGGTCAGCTCTGCTTAGGTACGCTGTATTACCTGCATCTTCCTCCTCAGGGACCTAAGTTAAAAGGTAAACTATATGCTAATGTGAAGGCAGAGGATGTAAAGTAGGAGAGGCTACAGTGATCCTGCAAATGCATCTAAAGTTCTTGTTGGGTTGTGGCATTTGTCACATGCATGTAGATTCCAGAGCAAGGTGCACATCCAACCTAACAATGAGTGCAGATGTATACTCCACCTTCGAGAGATGTGGGAAGTGTGGGGAATATGTGGTTGAGCAGATAATTGGGATTAAAGTTTGCAGCACTGTATTTAATAAATTAATATGGTAATGTTATATGAAGATTACCTTCTTTGTTTTTTTTTAATCAAAGGAGTATCAGTATCAGTAAATACATCACCAGAGTAGTTGCGTCAGAATCAGGAACAAAACACAGTAACATATATTAGACTTTTCAGATAAAGATATATAAAGAAGAAAATAAAAAGGTCTGTATTTCTAGTGCCGGTTACCTTTGTTAAAGTTTTAAAATAAATTTGATCAAATTTGCAACTACAGTTTTTTTAAGTAATACACATTCATGGTTAGAAAATCCAAAAGTGAAACGAGAAAGCTGCTTTCCTCTAAGTCTCTCTCAAGAACAGTAACCACTACCACCAGCTTCTTGTTTCTTTCAGAAAAACATTTTACCAGAAAGAGTGTATATTTATAAAAATACACTGAATGTATTTTATATTTAATGTATTTTTAACAAATGTGATCATTTTGTATCTGCTTTTCCATTATTGCACTTCTGAGTGAAACAAATCCCACTACAAACCCAAAGGTAATTGGTTTTTCCTCTTTTCCCCCCTTTTAGCTGGCGTCCGAATGATCTACCCAGCATGCTTTGTTCTAGTCCCTCAGTCAGACATCCCTACTCCTAGCTCTGTGGGATCCTCTCACTGTTCAGCTTCTTGCTTGGGTGTCCACCAAGTGCCTGCTTCCACAAGAGATCCTGCTATGTCTTCGGTTACTCTTACACCACCTACATCTCCTGAGGAAGTCCAAACAGGTGTTGTACTAATCTGTTTCATTAGCTCAAGTGGTAAATCTGTTCTCTTGAATATAATAAACACTTAAAAATAATTATTTTGAAATAATTTCACACTTACTGAAGTGTTTGCCAAGTACCGTACAAAAAGCTCTACTCAAAGCTCCACTGATTCAGATTCCCAAATTGTTAATATTTGCTCCATCACCCTCTCTCTATGCATATATTCCTTATCATGGGTCTTTTTCTAAACCATTTGAGAACACGCTGCAAACATGATGCCTCATTATGCCTAAGCACTAAGTCTGTTTCCCAAAATTAAGGACTCTCTTCTATATGACTACCATTTAATCTTCCAAGTGAGGAAATTAATAAAATACTACCATCAGTTCCCATGTCCTGTTCAAATTTTTTTTGATTTTTGTATTTTAAGTGAAGTGACCTGCTTTTTTTCCTCAAAATATAAGTAGGCTTACCAGATAGCTGGAGCAAGTTGTATGAGAAATCAAAGAAACAGAAAACAAAGTAATACTCTTTTAAACCTGCCTTTATTCTCCTACAATCAATTTTGTTTTTGTTTTCAGTTGATCCTCAGTCTGCCCAAAAGTGGATCAAATTTTCTTCAGTATCTGATGGCTTCAGCTCAGATAGTACTAGCCATCATGGTGGGAAGATACCCAGAAAATTAGCAAATCATGTGGTGGATAGAGTTTGGCAAGAATGTAATATGAACAGAGCACAGAACAAGTATGTATTTTCATCTTCAAATTTAAAAATTAATTGCATGTTGGTAGTTATTTGCAGATAAGAGATTTGAAAGTATAAGTGGTCATTCATATGATTTTAATTCAAAAAAATTGATTTAAAAACAATTTTAATGCTTAATTCAAGTTTACAAAGATTTTATGAATTCTAAAGATTATATAATTTCAAATTTTAGGAGGAAGTATTCGGCTTCATCAGGTGGTCTGTGTGAAGAAGAGACAGCTGATAAAGTAGCATCCTGGGATTTTGTTGAAGCCACACAAAGAACAAATTGCAGCTGTTTGAGGTAAGTACTTTTTTCCCTCCAATTGAATGATGTTAGTACATATATGTGTGTGGTAGTTTTTTATGCCATTGCATACTTATGCCCCACTTTGTTTGAGGTAAAAATACATAAACACAGTCTCAGAATTTTTCCCAAAAGAAAACAATTAGAGGAAAATAAAAATTCAATAATATGGAGCTAATTATAGAAGTACATAAAAATGTATGTCATAGATTCTTACACGGTTACCAGAGCTGGACTGTGAAAGCTTGAATTCACAGCCTAAAAGAATTTTATACTGAATTATGGAATATATAGTATCTATAAGGTAAGAGGAACACAAGTCTCTTGAGAAAACTGTTCATAAATAGCACTGTGCTTGAGAAATTTCTCCCAAGGGTCCTCATAAAAAAGATGATGCATAGTATACTAGATAAAATTTTTCTCAATTTTTTTAATAGTAAATACAATATTGAGTTTTGTGCAGCATTTTCTAATAGCATCCCTTTGGTCAAGCTGTAGGTGAAATGCTGAACTAAAATTCAGAAAATAAGATTCTACAAGGGACCAAAGGTGTAAAAATACAGGCTTTCTAATCTGCTGAAAGCTCAGTAGATGAATGAATGTACATGGAATTCTTTAGGGACTTGAATGAGGTTTGGTTATTAAGGGATGCAGATTGTATTGCCAAGAGTTTATTATTTTAGTCTACAGATTAAAGGTAGATCATATGCTTTTGCAGATCAGTAAACAAATAATAGCACTGACAGCCGTAACCAAGGACTTGTGAATGAATAGTTGACCAGCCACCTCTTCTTGTCATGGTTGTGAGCCAGAGGGAAGGAGGCATGCACGTTAGGGTCAGAGTTTTTCTTATATTAGCTTTGAGTACAGTGACAGCCCTTCAAGTGTTCGATATGTTTTTGCATAGATTAAATTTATATAGATGTCTTTGGGTTAAAGACTACACTTTTAAATATTTGTCAGCCTCGTTAAAAACTTGCCTCTGACCAGAATGGGGGGAGCTCTCACACTGTGTGTGACAGTCACAGAGCAGGACAGAAAGAAGGAACACTCCTTTCCTAGCGAGGATGAGGCCAGTGTAAAACCATGGACTCTGTTTACTGTTACCCTCCCATCTTCCTTTATTCCTCTATCAAAGTGTTGGCCTTCCCTTGCCGTACAGGGAGCTCACTCTTTGCTCACCATGTTTGTAGACCCCATATTGCTGTTCTCTGCTTATCCTGAATAAATCCATCTATGCTGGGGGTGGGATGGAGGTGGGCCATGTGCTCAGTCATGTCTGACTCTTTTGCGACCCCATGGACTATAAGTCTGCCAGGTTCCTCTATGAAATTTTCCAGGCAAGAATACTAGACTGGGTTGCCATTTCTTCCTCCAGGGGATCTTTCTGACCCAGGGACAGTTGGAACCTGTGTCTCCTGCACTGCAGGTAGATTCTTTACCCCCTGAGCCATCAGGGAAGCACCAGGTTGGGAGTGCAGATGGGGATGGGGGCAAACAACAAAAAGAATGCACCTGTGTTGTTAATAGGTTGGGTTAAAAATATAGATAGATTAGTTCCTGTTTAACAGTTTAAAATAGTTAAAAGCTGTACTCACCTTGGAGGGAAAAATCAAACTTAGTTTTGAAATGTTCAGTGCATAATTTTGTCTGAGACCAGGGGTTGGCAAACTGATCTGTTGGCCAAATCTGGCTCACATGTTTGGTATGGCCTGTGAGCTGAAATGATTTCAGTTTTAAATATTTGGAAAAAAAGAAAAAAAAGAAAATATTGTGTGAAAGTTATGTGAAATTGAAATTTTTGTGTTCATAAATAAGAATTTATTGGGACAGAGCCACATCTGTTCATCCATGTGCTAACTGTGGCTGCTTTTACAGAGTTGATTAGTTACAGTAGAGACTATATAACTCCTAGAGCCTAAAATATTTACCGTCTGGTCCTTTACAGAAAAAGTTAGCTAATCCCTGGTCTAAGACCAATAGAATGCATAAATGAAATTAGGCTTTTCTTTCCCTGTATTGGCATGTTTTGATAGCAGCTCTTCTGTTTTAGTTTCTAACCTAGGCTTTGCTTTATTTTTTTTGAAAGATTTAGGTTTTAAGGCTATTTGCCTAGAATAGTTTTAGAGGAAGACACTCAAAGTTCACGTTGGTAAACATTAGTGTTAATTCTTGGTCTCTAAGCTAAACTTTTATTTTTAAAGACATACTTTGTCTTAGATTTCCAGAAATTCCTCTGGAATATAGAGATTTCATATGGTGAAATTTCATATAATCTATGTATTTGACTAACTTTGGTAATTTTACCCCTCTAGTAAGTAGTGTTTCTAATCATTTACTTTTTTACTACTGCATTTTGTACTTTAGATTCCTGCTCGACTCCTGCCCTTCCCACCAAATCTGGTTCTTTTTTACTTAAGTAAGGCTTGAAATGGACTTCGAGCCACCATATGTGTGAATCGTCTCCTGGCATAGAGTATCGGAAATAGGGCATACACGGATAACTGACTGTGCCAGTCAACCAGCTTATTATCAAATCTATCTGTATCTTTGCCCTTCCCTATTCTGTATTGCAGGGAATTACATTTCATAGGCTTCCTTGCTTTCAATATGTTTTGTTGGTTTCCCCTCCCATTTTATTGTGATATAATTTACAGTGATACTGTATGACTTTAAGATGTACAGCATGATGATTGATTAGGCTCACTTGTTTTTCGGAGTTGACTAATTGGAGGCACTAACAGAAGATTAGTTATAATTTTAAGATTGGAAGAGACCAGGGTATCTCCCTACCCCTTTTTTGACCCAGCTCCAGCAACAGCTGTGTCCCTTTATCAGCTGGTTCTTCCCTGGTCCCAGTTACCATTAGGTAGTTCCTGCTATGGTTCTAGCATCGTCCCAGGCTTTTGTGATCTGATGGGACCTCATCATCGTATTGTCCTTTCAGTCACAGAAGTGATTGAAGCTCCCTGCTGTTACTACTTTCTCTGTTACCTCATTTTCCTAAGTTTTTTGTTTTTTTTTGTATGTAAATGATTCTCTGTAGTAAGTTAACTCTGTGTGAAAGATAGGACTGGACCTTTCTCTTGGAAATTGATTTGAAAAAAAAGGTGGATAGTTATATAGGCAGTTTGCATGAGTATATGTGATTTTTAAAAATTTAAATTATACAAATAAAGCTGAAGTACATCTTGACTGCTCTCTTTTTCCAAATCCTACTCTCTTCTCACTAGAAATAATTGCTTGCCAGTTAGGTATTATTCTTTTTTTTGTGTGTGTGTGTAATTTTGGTTTTCCTCCCAACATGGAAACATAATACAGATGTATTTAAGCAACTTACTTTTTCACTTAATGTGCCTTCAATCTCCTCATTCCAGTTACTTGTGACTCTGCTTTATTGTTTTAAAAAACTTCTTGATATTCTACTGAATACAGGTATCATAGTGTTTTTAATCATTCTGGGATTGATGGGCAAATAGGTTGTTCCAAAAGTTTTTAGCTTGTGTTTAACTTTTTAAAAATAAAATAACAATTTTGTGACTATCAATTAATTGCTAGGTCTTTTTTTTTTTTTTTGGAAACACTCACTTAATGATAGATGATGTCCAAGGTTCAGGATGCATTAGTGAACAGGGCTTCTCCTCTTATGAAGCCTGCATGCTAAGGGGAGTGGGGCAGATAATTGTTTTCAAAAAGAATTCTTAATCTTTTAAAATTAATGAATGATGAGTGCTAAGAAGGAAATAAAATTAGGTGGGTGATGTGACAGACAGTTGTGGGTGAGGGGACCTTTTAAATACTTTTCTTTTGATTTCAGAAGGACTACTAGTTTTACTTCCACTTTTTATATACAAAGGTATTTGTTTTTCTTGTGCTTTAACTGATCTGAGAACTGTCCTTAAAATTATTTTTTCCCATTATAATAAAATATAAAACATGAAAAACATTGTTTTAATTGGCATTTTTTTCTGGTTATTAGTGAGATTAAAAATTGCACATTTATGGTTATTAGGCTTTAGTCTGGTGGAATGTTCATAAGAAAATTAGACTTTAGCAAGCTATATAAGTAGGAAGTGATGCAGTTATTTTAGATATTAACACTGAAATACTAGGAACTTCAGTCAGTAGGCAACATAATCTAAAGGAGTCATTTTATTGGATTGCACTTTCAGGACAGCTTCTTTTTTAGAAAGATTTCCCCTTTGTTGACTTATAGTGTGAAATTCACTTGTCTCTAAAGATTAGACTTTTTAGGCAAAGATCTATATTGAAGAAAGGGACTATGATCTGATGTTACCAAAGTTTTGGAGAGCCACTGCTGTTGTTATATAGCTCAGATTAATAGTTCTTAGCCTTATAGAAGGATACTTTTGTATCCTTTGTATACTTGGAACGCCTTAGATTATTAGAGATTGTTTCTCTCCTTAGTGCCTTGCATAACTTGATGAATTCTTAAATTTTTGGTTTCAGAACTCATTTATACTCTTAAAAGTTACAGAGGCTCTGAATGTGCTTTTATTTATATGGGTTATGTCTGTTTATGGGGCTTCCCTGGTGGTTTAGTGGTAAAGAATCCACCTCCCAATACAGGAGATGTGAGTTCAGTCCCTGAATTGGGAAGATCCCCTGGAGAAGGAAGTGGCAACCCATTCCAGGACTCTTGCCTGGGAAATTCCATAAACAGAGTAACCTAGCTGTTAATTTAGTTTATGGGGTCGCAAAAGAATAAACAACATGTCTGTTTATATAGTTTTAGAGAAATTTTAAACCACTGCTTAGTTTATTTAAAAAAAAAAATAAGCCCAGTACAAATTAACATGAGTAAAATACTTTTGTAGAAATCAACTGTATTTTGGAAAGCAAAAAAAAAAAAGATAGTTGACATTGTTTCATAAATGTCTTTAAAAATTAAAATATGTTTTACATTATAAGCCATGTGTGACTTTGGATACTATTCTTGGGCAGGACAGCTTTAGAAATAGAGTTCAATATAAGACTAATACCTGGGTATAGGAAAAATGCATACACACACACACACACACACGCACGAGAATGTCTGACATAGAAAAGACAAGTTTCTATTGCAGTATAATTTTCTTACAACTAGAGCTATTTGATGATGGAATACATTTCCTCATAAGGTAATGTGGTCCTTGTTGTTGAAAATATTCAAAGAGAGGATGTGTAGAGAAGGGATTATTCTTAATATTGGGTAGGAACTACTGTTTATTTTTCAATAGCCAATAATTTTATTAAAAATTTTAAATGCTATTTTAAAAAATAATGCACATGAACATAAAAATTAAAATGACAAGTTCTCCTTCTTATGTATGTATGTAGATCTGGCTGCATGCTTTCATTTCCACAAAAGGAATCTTGCTATGTATACTGTTATCTAACTTGCTTTTTAGAAAAACAGTTATCCTAGGTATCTTTCCTTGTCAGCACATATAGTTTCCACTCTGTTTTTTTCAAGTTCATGGTACTCTATAATGCTGTTGATTTAATGCTTTATTTGGCTAGTCCTCAAAGCTGCACTCTTGCTGAAGGTTTTTAAAGCAGATCTTAAGTGTCTTCATTTCACTCCTACTTCAGCATGCAACTCTTAAAAAAGTCAGTATTTTCTTACATAATTCCATTATCATATCTGATAAAAGAAATCACATTTTATTGGTGTCATCTGATACTTTATACAGATTTGTCTCAGAAATATCTTTTTGTGTTTGGTTTGACTTCCAGGATTCAAACAAGGAACATAGAATTGATTATTAAGTTTTCCAGGTCTCTCTTTTAGTCCTCTTCCCCCTTTATGACATGGACTTCGTTGGAGAAACTAGATAAGTTATCTAGAATGTCCCACATTACAGATTTTCTCAGTTTGTCATATAGTTTAATTTGTTCTTTATTCCTTGTATTTCTGAAAATGGAAGGTAGCTCTAGAGCCATACCCTCAAATACTAGCTAGCTATGTTTGCAACCATGAGTGGCTATTTAAAGTAACTGGTTTTAAATAAAATTAAAAATTTAGTCCCTCCATTGCATAAATATCATTTTAAATCCGCAGCAGCCACATAACATTCCTGTCATCACTGAAAATTCTTTTGGGCACTACTGATTGAGAGGCTTAGTTAGATTCAGGTTTAATATTTTTGGTGAGAATATTTCATAGGTAGTGTTGTGTTGCTTTGTATGCTGTCACATCAAAAGAGACATGTGCCTCGTTTTCCCACTTTTAATATTAAGATTGAGAAGGTGGTGACCAGCCTAATGCCTTCATTGTAAAGTTCTAATCATGTGTTCTGTGAATAAAGACAGTTTTTTTTCTACTAGTTGTAGTTTAGTCGGTAAGTCATGTCTGACTCTAGAGACCCCATGGCTCCTCTGTCTGTGGGATTCTCCAGGCAAGAATACTGGAGTGAGTTGCCATTTTCTTCTCCAGGAGTTTTTTAATAGATGTTTTTTATTGGACTAGAGAGTTCTAACAAAATTTGGTCCACTGGAGAAGGGAATGGCAAACCACTTCAGTATTCTTGCCTTGAGAACCCCATGAACAGCATGAAAAGTCAAAAAGATAGAACACTGAAAGATGAACTCCCCACGTCAGTAGGTGCCCAATATACTAATGGAGATCTGTGGAGAAATAACTCTAGAAAGAATGAAGAGATGGTGCCAAAGCAAAAACAACACCCAGTTGTGGATGTGACTGGTGATGAAAGTCAAGTCTGACGCTATAAAGGGCAGTTACTGCATAGGAACCTGGAATGTTGGGTCCATGAATCAAAGCAAACTGAGAGTGGTCAAATAGGAGATGACAAGAGTGAACGTCAACATTTTAGGAATCAGCAAACTAAAATGGACTGGGATAAGGAAATTTTAACTCAGATGACCATTTTATCTACTACTGGGGGCAAGAATCCCTTAGAAGAAATGGAGTAGCCATCATAGTCAACAAAAGAGTCCAAAATGTAGTACTTGGATGCAGTCTCAAAAATGACAGAATGATCTCTGTTCGTTTCCAAGGCAGACTATTCAGTATCATGGTAATCCAAGTCTATGCCCCAACCAGTAACGCTGAAGAAGCTGAAGTTGAATGGTTCCATGAAGACCTACAAGGTCTTCTAGAACTAACACCCCTAAAAGATGTCCTTTTCATTATAGGGGACTAGAATGGAAAAGTAGGAAGTCAAGAAACACCTGGAGTAACAGGCAAATTTGGCCTTGGAATACAGAATGAAGCAGGGCAAAGGCTAATAGAGTTTTGCCAAGAGAACACACTGGTCATAGCAAACACCCTCTTCCAACAATGTAAGAAAAGACTCTATACATGGACATAGCCGTATGGTCAATACCAAAATCAGATTGATTGTATTCTTTGCAGCCAATGATGGAGAAGCTCTGTATAGTCAGCAAAAATAAGACCGGGAGCTGACTGGCTCAGATCATGATCTCCTTATTGCCAAATTAGACTTAAAATGAAGAAAGTAGAGAAAACCGCTAGACCATTCAGGTATAACCTAAATTACATCCCTTATGATTATACAGTGGAAGTGAGAAATAGATTCAAGGGATTAGCTCTGATAGACAGAGTGCCCGAAGAACTGTGGACAGAGGTTCATGACATTGTATAGAAGGCAGGGATCAAGACCATCTCTAAGAAAAAATAGAAAAAGGCAAAAATGATTTTTTGAGGAGACCTTTTAAATAGCTGTTAAAAGAAGAGAAGTGAAAAGCAAAGGCAAAAAGGAAAGATATACCCGTTTGAACGCAGAGATCCAAAGAATAGCAAGGAGGGATAAGAGCCTTCCTCAGTGATTAATGCCACGAAATAGAGGAAAACAATAGAATGGGAAAGATAAGAGGTTTCTTCAAGAAAATTAGATACACCAAGGAAACATTTCATTCAAAAATGGGCACAATAAAGAACAGAAATGGTACGGACCTAATAGAAGCAGAAGATATTAAGAAGAGGGGGCAAGAATACACAGAAGAACTATACAAAAAAGAGCTTCATGACCCAGATAATCACGATGCTATGATCACTCACCTAGAGAGCCAGACATCCTGGAATGTGAAGTCAAGTGGGCCTAGGAAGCATCACTATGAACAAAACTAGTGGAGGTGATGGAATTCCAGTTGAGCTATTTCAAATCCTCAAAGATGATGCTGTGAAAGTGCTGCACTCAATATGCCAGCAAATTTGGNGGCTTAGTTAGATTCAGGTTTAATATTTTTGGTGAGAATATTTCATAGGTAGTGTTGTGTTGCTTTGTATGCTGTCACATCAAAAGAGACATGTGCCTCGTTTTCCCACTTTTAATATTAAGATTGAGAAGGTGGTGACCAGCCTAATGCCTTCATTGTAAAGTTCTAATCATGTGTTCTGTGAATAAAGACAGTTTTTTTTCTACTAGTTGTAGTTTAGTCGGTAAGTCATGTCTGACTCTAGAGACCCCATGGCTCCTCTGTCTGTGGGATTCTCCAGGCAAGAATACTGGAGTGAGTTGCCATTTTCTTCTCCAGGAGTTTTTTAATAGATGTTTTTTATTGGACTAGAGAGTTCTAACAAAATTTGGTCCACTGGAGAAGGGAATGGCAAACCACTTCAGTATTCTTGCCTTGAGAACCCCATGAACAGCATGAAAAGTCAAAAAGATAGAACACTGAAAGATGAACTCCCCACGTCAGTAGGTGCCCAATATACTAATGGAGATCTGTGGAGAAATAACTCTAGAAAGAATGAAGAGATGGTGCCAAAGCAAAAACAACACCCAGTTGTGGATGTGACTGGTGATGAAAGTCAAGTCTGACGCTATAAAGGGCAGTTACTGCATAGGAACCTGGAATGTTGGGTCCATGAATCAAAGCAAACTGAGAGTGGTCAAATAGGAGATGACAAGAGTGAACGTCAACATTTTAGGAATCAGCAAACTAAAATGGACTGGGATAAGGAAATTTTAACTCAGATGACCATTTTATCTACTACTGGGGGCAAGAATCCCTTAGAAGAAATGGAGTAGCCATCATAGTCAACAAAAGAGTCCAAAATGTAGTACTTGGATGCAGTCTCAAAAATGACAGAATGATCTCTGTTCGTTTCCAAGGCAGACTATTCAGTATCATGGTAATCCAAGTCTATGCCCCAACCAGTAACGCTGAAGAAGCTGAAGTTGAATGGTTCCATGAAGACCTACAAGGTCTTCTAGAACTAACACCCCTAAAAGATGTCCTTTTCATTATAGGGGACTAGAATGGAAAAGTAGGAAGTCAAGAAACACCTGGAGTAACAGGCAAATTTGGCCTTGGAATACAGAATGAAGCAGGGCAAAGGCTAATAGAGTTTTGCCAAGAGAACACACTGGTCATAGCAAACACCCTCTTCCAACAATGTAAGAAAAGACTCTATACATGGACATAGCCGTATGGTCAATACCAAAATCAGATTGATTGTATTCTTTGCAGCCAATGATGGAGAAGCTCTGTATAGTCAGCAAAAATAAGACCGGGAGCTGACTGGCTCAGATCATGATCTCCTTATTGCCAAATTAGACTTAAAATGAAGAAAGTAGAGAAAACCGCTAGACCATTCAGGTATAACCTAAATTACATCCCTTATGATTATACAGTGGAAGTGAGAAATAGATTCAAGGGATTAGCTCTGATAGACAGAGTGCCCGAAGAACTGTGGACAGAGGTTCATGACATTGTATAGAAGGCAGGGATCAAGACCATCTCTAAGAAAAAATAGAAAAAGGCAAAAATGATTTTTTGAGGAGACCTTTTAAATAGCTGTTAAAAGAAGAGAAGTGAAAAGCAAAGGCAAAAAGGAAAGATATACCCGTTTGAACGCAGAGATCCAAAGAATAGCAAGGAGGGATAAGAGCCTTCCTCAGTGATTAATGCCACGAAATAGAGGAAAACAATAGAATGGGAAAGATAAGAGGTTTCTTCAAGAAAATTAGATACACCAAGGAAACATTTCATTCAAAAATGGGCACAATAAAGAACAGAAATGGTACGGACCTAATAGAAGCAGAAGATATTAAGAAGAGGGGGCAAGAATACACAGAAGAACTATACAAAAAAGAGCTTCATGACCCAGATAATCACGATGCTATGATCACTCACCTAGAGAGCCAGACATCCTGGAATGTGAAGTCAAGTGGGCCTAGGAAGCATCACTATGAACAAAACTAGTGGAGGTGATGGAATTCCAGTTGAGCTATTTCAAATCCTCAAAGATGATGCTGTGAAAGTGCTGCACTCAATATGCCAGCAAATTTGGAACACTCAGCAGTGGCCACAGGACTGGAAAAGGTCAGTTTTCATCCCAATCCCAAAGAAAGGCAGTGCCAAAGAATGTTCAAACTACCGCACAATTGCACTCATCTTACATGCTAGCAAAGTAATACTCAGTTTTCTCCAACAGTACATGAACCATGAACTTTCAGCTATTCAAGCTGGTTTTGGGAAAGGCAGAGGAACCAGAGATCAAATTGCCAACATCGGTTGGATCATAGAAAAAGCAAGAGAGTTCCAGAAAAACATCTATTTCTGCTTTATTAACTATGCCAAAGCCTTTGACTGTGTGGATCACAACAAACTGTGGAAAATTCTTCAAGAAATGGGAATACCAGACCACCTGACCTGCCTCCTGAGAAATCTGTATGCGGGTCAAGAATCAAAGTTAGAACTGCACATGGAACAACAGACTGGTTCCAAATAGGAAAAGGAGTATGTCAAGTCTGTATATTGTCACTCTGCTTATTTAACTTCTATGCAGGGTACATCATGCAAAACACTGGGGTGGATGAAGCACAAACTGGAATGAAGATTGCTGGGAGAAATATCAATAACCTTAGATATGCAGATGACACCACCCTTATGGCAGGAAGTGAAGAAGAACTAGAGAGCCTCTTGATGAAAGTGTAAGAGTAGAAAAAGTTGTATTAAAACTCAACATTCAGAAAACTTAGATCATGGCATCTGGTCTCATTATTTCCTGGCAAATAGATGGGGAAACTGGAAATAGTGACAGACTTTATTTTGGGGGGGCTTCAAAATCACTGCAGATGGTGACTGTAGCCATGAAATTAAAAGACACTTGGTCCTTGGAAGAAAAGTTGTTACCAACCTAGACAGCATATTAAAAAGCAGAGACATTACTTTGCCAACAAAGGTCCATCTAGTCAAGGCTATGGTTTTTCCAGTGGTTATGTATGGATATGAGAGTTGGACCATAAAGAAAGCTGAGCACCAAAGAATTGATGCTTTTGAACTGTTTTGTTGGAGAAGAATCATGAGAGTCCCTTGGACTGCACTGAGATCCAGCCAGACCATCCTAAGGGCAATCAGTCCTGAATTTAATTGGAAAGTCTGATGCTGAAGCTGAAACTCCAGTACCTTGGCCACCTGATGTGAAGAACTCATTCATTTGAAGAGACCCTGATGATGGGAAAGACTGAAAGTGGAAGGAGAAGGGGACGATAGAGGATGAAATGGTTGGATGGCATCACTGACTCACTGGACGTGAGTTTGAGTAAACTGGGAGTTGGTGATAGACAGGGAGGCCTGGCGTGCTGCAGTCCATGGGGTTGCAAAGTGTTGGATGCAACTGAGCAACTGAATTGAACTGAACTTTATTGGATTAAGTTGTAGTACTTGCTAGCTGAATCTTTTTGTATGAATAAGTATTGAATTTTGACATGTTTTTGTGTATTTATTGAGATAATATAGTTTTATTAATATGAACAATACTTTTTTTTTTCCTTATGAATGTTACACCTTACATTCATGGTGCAAATCCAATTTGATTATGTTTGATGTGTTCTTAATTTATGCATTTCTCAATTGCTTATCTTTTGTTACTGATTTACATCTGTGTGTTTTTTTTTTTTTTCAAGTGAAATTTATTGAGGTACAATTTTAATAGAGTAACACTCACCCTTCTCAGGTGGGCAGTTTTGAGTTCTGACAAATATATACAATCATGTAATCACCAAGTACATCTATTTTCTTAAGGAATTTTGTTCTATGGTTTCCTTTTCTTACAGTGTCTTTGATTTTGATGTCATGGTAATAATTGGTTTCTCTTGTGTCGTTTCAGCATAACTGCAGTTTTAACTTTCATGCTTTTTTCCCCTCCTGTACAGTAAGAGGTCCCAGGCTCTGCACAGAAGGGTACTCAGTATGTTCCCTCAGTGGAGAGGGTTAAATGGATAAATTTGAGTCCGTTTTATACCTTTTTATCTTAACTAGAATCTTATCTCTATATTCAAATACTAAGATACTTAAATTATGTAAGGGAAATCACCTTTGCCTATCTGACCACATATTAAGGGAGCATTAGAGAATTGACTTTTAGAAAATTTTCTACATGATCTTAGTTTTAGGCCACTAAAGAGAATTTTCCGATGTAAATTTAAATAATTTTTAGGATTATGTGTGAAAAAAATGACATCTGAAATTGCTAATACTGTTAACTTATATACTTTGATACAATAGTTATGCTATAAATACACCTTTTTTTTTAACTTTTCAGACACAAAAATCTCAAACCTAGAAATCCTGGACAACAAGGACAGGCGCCATCTTTAAGTCAGCAACAACAAGTACTTCCGAAGCACAAGACCAATGAAAAGCAAGAAAAGAGTGAAAAACCACAAAAACGCCCCTTGACTCCTTTTCACCATCGTGTATCTGTTAGCGATGATGTTGGCATGGACACAGATTCAGCCAGCCAAAGACTTGTGATCTCTGCTCCAGACAGTCAAGTGAGATTTACAAATATCCGAACTAATGATGTAGCAAAGACTCCTCAAATGCATGGCACTGAAATGACAAATTCACCTCAACCACCCCCACTTAGTCCTCACCCCTGTGATGTGGTTGATGAAGGAGTGACTAAAACACCCTCAACTCCACAAAGTCAACACTTTTATCAAATGCCAACACCGGATCCCTTGATTCCTTCTAAACCAGTGGAAGATGGGATAGACAGTTTATCCCAGTCTTTCCCAGCTCAATTCCAGGAAGCTGTAGAACCTACAATATATGTTGGTACAGCAGTAAACTTGGAAGAAGATGAAGCTAATATAGCCTGGAAGTATTACAAGGTCCCAAAGAAAAACGATTTAGAGTTTTTACCACCTCAACTTCCAAGTGATAAATTCAAGGATGATCCAGTTGGACCTTTTGGACAGGAAAGTGTAACATCAGTTACAGAGTATGTATTTTTTTTAATAGTCAATTAAAATTTAAGGGTGGAAATGATGTAAGTTCATAATAGATGCCAGAATGGTTTCAGGATTGGATTTACAATAATAAATCCTTTCAGTAGTTGAGTATTAATTTTGGATAATTTCTCTACTGTATTTTTTCCTCAGGGGACCTCTTTATTATGAAATATTTTAGTCACAAAAAAAGAGAAAATAATAACATTTATCCATCAACTAAGTTGGTCCATCAGCCAACTTAAGGATTTTACATACAATTAGCACTTTTGTATACTATTATTTTTCCTCTGTTCTTCCTTCCACTATCCTGAATTTGATATTTATCACTTCTCTACCTGTTTTTATACATGTGGCTGTAGTTAATTAATTTCACTCACTTTCAAGTATTTTCTTTGTTATGAATATATTAGCCAAAATTTACACAATTTACTCTCTTGAGATGGCATGTTGATTATTTTCAGTTTTTCACAAGATGTAGCAGTGAATTTTTTTGTACACATTTCCTTGTACACTTGTATGTAAGAATTCCTCTAGGAAATATAGCAAAATGGAATTGCTGCTCCATAGCATATATTGATATATATTGGCATTAAAGGTTGTTGCCAAAGTACTTTCTAAACTATACTAGTTTACACCCTCATCAAACAGCAGAGTATGAGAATAGCTATTCTACATTTCCTCAGTACTTAGTATTAAAAGACTTTTAATTTTCTAGTCTGCTGCATGCAGAATGGCATATTATTGTCTTACTATATGTTTACCGTTTCCTAGTAAGGTTAAGCAGCACTTAATGCCCCTATATGATATATCATATTTTAGTCTGTTTTNCAATAAGGAGTTCATGATCTGAGCCACAGTCAGCTCCTGGTCTTGTTTTTGTTGACTGTATAGAGCTTCTCCATGTTTGGCTGCAAAGAATATAATCAGTCTGATTTCGGTGTTGACCATTTGGTGATGTCCATGTGTAGAGTCTTCTCTTGTGTTGTTGGAAGAGGGTTGTAATAGGTATTAATAATAAGTAGATAAAAGAAAGATATACTCTATTTTGCTAATCAGTTTTAGTTGGTGATGGCCACTTGATTTGTGAAGAGTAATTACTTCACCATTTCTAAGCATTTCCTTTATTCTTAGGCTTCATGTGCAGGAGTTGATGCCACATTTTTCAATAGCTCAGTTCAGTTCAGTTGCTGAGTTGTGTCCAAGTCTTTGTGACCCCACTAACTGCAGCATGCCAGGCTTCCCTGCCCATCACCAACTCCCAGAGCTTGCTCAAACTCATGTCCATGAAGTCAGTGATGCCATCCAGCCGTCTCATCCTCTGTCATCCCCTGCTCCTGCCTTCAATCTTTCCCAGCATCAGGGTCTTTTCCAGTGAGTCAGCTCTTCACATCAGATGGCCAGAGTACTGGAGTTTCAGCTTCAGCATCAGTCCTTCCAGTGGATATTCAGGACTGATTTCCTTTAGGATTGACTAGTTGGATCTCCTTGTAGTCCACAGGACTCAAGAATCTTCTCCAACACCACAGTTCAGAAGCATCAGTTCTTAGATGCTCAGCTGTCTTTACGATCCAACTCTAACATCCATACATGACTACTGGAAAAACCATAGCTTCGGCTAGATGGACCTTTGTTGGCAAAGAAACGTCTCTGCTTTTTAATATGCTGTCTAGGTTGTTCATAGCTTTTCTTCCATGGAGGAAACATCTTTTAATTTCATGGCTGCAGTCACCATCTGCAGTGATTTTGGCGCCCAGGAAAATAAAGTCTGTCACTATTTCCATTGTTTTCCTGTCTATTTACCATGAAGTGATGGGACAGGAGTCCATAATTTTAGTTTTTTGAATGTTGACTTTTAAGCCACCTTTTGTCACTCCCTTTTACCTTCATCAGCAGGCTCTTTAGATCCTCTTCACTTTCTGCCATAAGGGTGGTATCATCTGCATATCTGAGGTTACTGATTTTTCTCCTGGCAAAGTTGATTCCAGCTTGTGCTTCATCCAGCGCAGAAGTTTTTAGTAGCCACTTTAAAGCAAAATTCCTTTTCTGATTTGTTAGAATTTAATTGGAGAAAAGAGAGGTTGGGTGGAGCTTGGCGTATCTCCCACACAAGATATACACATCTGTGACAGATATCTTTATTTTCTTTTTGTGTCTAATTAATTTTAGTTTCTTTGTTAATGATGATGTCTGTTTTAGAATAGTGACTTAAGACCTTGTAAATATTTTTAAAAAGCAAAATTTCTGCCAAGAAACATTACAGTTGCTCTTTGACATATTTTTTCAAGAGGTTAGTTTTAGTAGAATTTCTGACAGCTTAAAATAATCTGCTATTCTCATTTCACAGGGAATCTTTCTAAACCCTGAACAAAGAACTGTACTTGAGCATAGTTCTTATCATGATGTCTTGGTCAGTATAAAGGATACATCAGGATATCTTAACCATAATGTCCATTAGTAGAATTAGATTTTATGTTGTTTCAGTGATGTATCAGATTTTTATTGTATGTATCTACTTATTATAATGCATTATTTGATCTCTAAAAGATTTTACTTTGCTTCATAGAAGGATGTCTATGATGAAGTAAACTTGCTTTGATTTACTGTATTCTAAATCTTTTAAGTTTTGGGGTTTTTTTAAGGTTTTTTTCTTCCTTATTTGGTATCTTTAATGCAATACAGCAATACTTTTGACAGCTAGTTTGACTCAGTTTAAGGATTGGTTCTGAATATTGGAGATGGTATTAGAAAAGGTACTATTAACTTTTTGAGATTTATTAAATTTATTCATTAACAATTCTTGAATTATAGCTTACCTCTGTTTATAATTTCTAGTTCTAAAATATTGTTAAATCTTGTCTGAAAGAATTTCTTTTGAATAAAGACATAAAACCATAAGCTGTAAGCCATGTTAAATTCTCTACAAATACTTCTTAGGGTAGTGTGCTGGTTTGTCATAGTGAAAAGGAGATGCAGTTAATTAATAAAAGTAATTTTGGTTTGCTTTGGGCATTACAAAGGTTCCTGTTCATGGTTGTACCTAATCATTCTTTTCCAGTTTGTCTGTATTTGCTTTTATATCTGACTGAAATTATCTCTGTAGTTAACGATTTGGCTTTATGTGAAAGTTCCTTTTAGAAAAGGAGAGGTGTGTTGTTCCTGTTCACAAAAGTGTGTATACTTTATAATTAGATAGTGATGAAATGCTAACTTGAGTTTTTAATCTGGCATATCTTCTAAAAAATCACAGTTTTTATTTCTTTTTTCAGTTTTAAATACAGAAGGATGTATAATGTAAATAATTTACATTTTTCATTTATTGTGACTTGGTACTCTTGATATCATTGACTTCATTTCAGTTCTTTGCTGTGAGAACCATTCAATAAAATAACAAAAAGTTGTCTTTAGGTATTGCATTTGGTTTACTCATTTTTATTCCTAAAAGAGCCTTGTGCAGTAGGATTTTTCTTTTTAATGTTACTGCCCACTAGCTTAACAACTACTTATGTGAGCAGTGTGGCAGTTTTTATGCTTCTTCCAGAGGACAACTTAATATGAAAATAATTGTTTTATTCACTTCAACACAGAGTAGTCTTTCAGATTAGTGACTGGGGATGGAGGAGTAGGTTCTTATACTTTCCCCCTATGAATAGTTATGTGTATTTGCATATTTAAAATCTTCCCTTGCCCTAACCCTGCCACTATTTGACCATTTCTTCCAACATAATTTTCACATCCAAGTCAGAGAGCACACCCTCTGGTACCTATTTCATGACTTTAAGTATCAGATAAGAAAATACATGTCAAAGTAGATAGAAATACTATTTTAATGATTTATGTTGGTATCTGATAGACATTTCAGGAAACATTTAGCATCTAATATGGTGAGATAGAAAACTTTTCTTAAGAAATAAATGCTTATTTACAGAACAGAACCATTCTAACAGATAACTGTAAAACATATACCCTGTTGACAGTTGGGTTAGCACTATGTTCCTATGGAAAAAGGTTTTGTATATTTGAGATTGCAGTTTGAGGATAAATCTGAGGCACATTGAGATAATAGTGACATATATCATATTTGATAGCATTGTGAGAAAATGTCAGTTATTCTTTTGATTACCTCTATTTCAAACCTTAGTTTATAGGGTATAGAATGCTTCTAGTGCTGGACATTAGTGCTGGAATAGATTAGCTAGCTATGATAGCTCTGTCATTCAGATAGTTTATAAACTAGCAAATACCTCATTGATTCCAAACCTATTTTTCTTATGATTTTTTTTGTCTTAATATTCAGGACAGACAAGTAGCAGCAGTAGTATCAGTTTCTGACAAATGTGATTTACTTCAAAGTACAACATACTGTATCTTAGAATTATTAATGCAAACACACTATCTCAATCCTCTGTGGCTCTTAGATTTCATGTATTAATTTAGCAAGTATTTATTGAGTACTTATTATGTCTCAGGCACTACTCTAGGCATTTGGGATAGTTCAGTAAACAGAGACAAAATTCCTGACATTTAGAGGCTTATAGTCTAGTGGAGTGACAAACAACCGTGAGCACAACCGTGAGCATAAGCAAATTATGTAGTATGTTAAGAGATAAATGCTATGGAGGGAAGAGTAGAGCCAGATAAGGGGGATCAATGTTGAGACAGTGGATTTATTTTAAATAAAGTCTCATAAATAGGTGACATGACTTGAAGGAAGTGAGGGAGTTGATCATGCAGATATTTGGAGGAAGAATGTTCCAGATAAAAAGAACAGTCAAGAGTGTGTTGATTGTTGAGGAATATCAAGGAAGCCCTCGAAAGAACAGTGAGAGAGGGAGGAATAGAATAGTAGAAGATGAAGTTGAAGGGAAAAGGGAAGGCAGATCATGAAAAGCTTTGATAGGATATTATAAGGACTTTATTTTTTACTCAGGGTAAAATAGTCATTGCAGGATTTTAAGCAATATCTGACTAGAAGCCGGGCTGCCATTGTAACGGTAGTGTGGGAATCTCAACTTTGCAAGCCATAGAGAAAATGAATTTAGGAGTCTAGAAGTGTCATACAAACCAAAAATGAGTCATTTCTCTATTCACACTCACCAAGCACCTTGGTCTTCAGACATGTAAAAGTCCTGATGATTTCCAGGGTCTTGTGATGTCATCAGCTCGTTGTGACTTCCTTTGCTAAGCCTTAGATTTCACTTTTTTCTGGTCTCTGTTTGTAGTAGTTCATTGTTCTAACATCAGTGTTGTCTTCTTGCCTAGTCTGTTGTCCTTTGTCATTTTATTGGATATTTAAGGAGAGTATAGAGATACTTTTATCATTCATGAAGTGGAACCAGAAGACTAGTAACTTATTTTCCAATGTGATTAGTAAAAACCTCTGAGATAACTTGTGCTGAAACTCCACTTGACGTTATAAAAGTTTTGCTAGAATTATTGTTTTGTTGACAATACAGTAGAAAATTGTTATTTTTATGAAATACAAATCAGCCTCTTAAACTTTTTAAACTTAAAATATATCCACTTATGGCAGTAGGAAAAGGATAATCACTTTCATTGTATAAAAATGTAAAGATATAAACTGTATTGAAATAGATATAAATTATATAAAGGTATTATATAAAGGTAGAAATTGTATAAAAGTTCAGTAGTCTCACTGTTTAGTGCAAATTTTGAGAGTTCCTGTGCTGAAGTAATTTAGATATGAATCCCTTTCAGGTGATTGAATTTGTACAGGTTAGTGCACTTGAGTATTTGGGAATGGAGTGGATTACCAAAAGACAACACATTTGGGTGAAAGACTGTGAGACCAGGAGTTTAACTCCATTTCTTTCTTGCTGAATTTGAGACTTTAGTAAATCACATAACCTTTCTATGCCTGTTTCTTCATTTGTAAAATGGAGGATTGCAAATTAGATCATCTCTAAATAATTCTTTTTTTTTTTAAAGAAAATAATTCTGAAAACTTTATGATACTTAGTCACTTTAGAAATTTTTATGCTTTTATGATGAATATAATTAACTTTTGTAATTTTATTTTTTGATGCAGGTTAATGGTGCAATGTAAGAAACCTTTAAAAGTTTCTGATGAATTAGTGCAGCAATATCAAATTAAAAATCAGTATCTTTCAGCAATAGCATCTGATTCAGAACAAGAACCTAAAATTGATCCATATGCATTCGTTGAAGGAGATGAGGAATTCCTTTTTCCTGATAAGAAAGATAGACAGAATAATGAAAGAGAAGCTGGAAAAAAACACAAGGTGAGTAAGAGAAAGTACACCCAGGCGTCACTAATGTTTTGTAGCTCTCCATATGGTACCACAATTCTCATTTTAAAAAAGATTCATCATTTTAACTTAGAAAAACATTTCTTAAAAATAGGTTAATCAAGCACATTGTACAAAATTTAAGAGCTTACATGGATTTGAAATTATTACTAGTCTCTGATAATGAATAGATCTTTATTACAAAAGTTTTGAGATTAGAGAAAAAGGACATTAATTTCTGTTATTGAAATCAGAACACTTAGGTAGATAAGCTGCTTTGATTCTGAGTTAAACGATGCTGTAAGTGAATTAACAGTTTTCAAAAATGCAGTAAAATACACGTCACTGTGTTTATAAAATACATGATATTTTGAAAATGTGACCCAAGAAGTAAAGTCTTAAATTAATAGTGTTTTTAAAAATTTTTTAAATCAAATATTTGAGGATCTATTAAGCACAAGATAACTCTGCTAGAGAAGAGTTTTGCCTTAAACACAGAATTGGAAATTGAAGGCTATAAAATTACAAAAAGGACCCAGTAATATGTTTAATTCAAATAATTCATTTCACAAAGTTTTGCTTAGCCTTCTTGTGTACCAGGTACTTGACATTTTGTTCTTTTGTAAATGTGAAAACAAGTAGCTGGGAAGGTAATAGATTTTGTAGAAAGAACATGGACTTTGAAATTTGACAGATTTAGTTTGAAATCCAAGCTCCACTACTTATCAGTTGTATTTCCTGTGTTGTCTATAGAAGTATTTTTCGTCTGTAAGGTGAACATACCTACTTATCCTATAGGTTAGTTGTGAGAGTTATTGATAATGTCTGTAGAACACCTAGCAGAATGATCAGTACAGCAGTTCAGTTCAGTTCAGTTGCTCAGTCGTGTCCGACTCTTTGCGACCCCATGGACTGCAGCACGCCAGGCCTCCCTGTCCATCACCAACTCCTGGAGTTTACTCAAACTCATATCCATCGAGTTGCTAAACTCATGTCCATCAAGTCGCTGGTGCCATTCAACCATCTCATCCTCTGTTGTCCCCTTCTCCCACCTTCAATCTTTCCCGGCATCAGGGTCTTTTTAAATGAGTCCGTTCTTTGCATCAGGTGGCCAAAGTATTGGAGTTTCAGCTTTAGCATCAGTCCTTCCTGTGAGTATTCAGAACTGATTTCCTTTAGGATGGACTGTTTGGATCAATATATAGCTACTCAATAATTGGTATATTTTATTATTGGTAAAATATGTATTTCAATCTAATATGTAATATTGTATGCAGGTAGAAGATGGGCCGTCTAGTGTTACAGTGTTATCACATGAAGAAGATGCTATGTCATTATTTAGTCCCTCTATCAAGCAAGGTAAAACTTTTATTTTCCCGTCAAAAGACTGCATTCCAGGATTGTTACTTTAAAGTAATCTGATATTCTTGGACTTTTAGTATTCCTTTTTGCATAATTCATGTTTCATATAAAGGGACTAATCTTTAAATGATGGATTTTAAGGAGAAGGAGGCTTAGGTGATAGAAATTCTGTTTTGAATTGTGGAGCTTCTTTCCTGTGTTTAATAAATAAAAATAACTCCCTTGATAGGATAAGATCATTTCCTAAGATACCTCTCAGTTATAAAAACTCAGTTTATGAATTAGACTTTACTGTAATTTGGTTGTCCTTTTCTCCCCCTTCCCCCAAGTTAGAACAGTTATTGCTGAGGTCCTTATATTGACATAGTTTTCTAGCACTGTTCTCAGCACTGGAGGTACACTGAAGACTCCACTTTGAAAGCATCTGTTTTGTCCTCCTTGTAAGTAGAAAAGAGAGATGGGTTGTACTGTTTCTTTTACAAGATCTGTTTAACTTTTGATGAAGGCAGAATAAATTGTTCTTTGGTATGTGTCTATGAGGGACAGTTTTGTTTTAGCATTTGGAATAAATAAGGGAGGATCCATCAGACTCTTTGTAGCCAAAACGAAATAAGAAAAAACGTCCATCTAAATAAAGAAGAGATGATGGTCTTTCATGAAATAAATTTAATGGTCAGTGGTTCTAAGTATCTTGGTGAGTTAACTATTTAGGTTTTTTAGTCTGTTTACCTGCCTTAAGATAAAGGGACTGTGTAATTGTGCCTATGGTGTGGCTTTTTCAAAATGTGGACCATCTGACACTGAGCATCTTTTGAAGTGAAACTTGGGAATCTTGGTGTTTAATAACTATTCCAGATGACTTTTACACACTAAAATTTCAGAAGTACTGCTTTAGTGAATCTTCTGGATGGATTTGCAAAGGCATTTGAAAAGTGACTTTAATCTTTCTGAAAGGGAGGGTTGTTTCAAGTCATTTAACCATCCTGAGGATGTTTTGGAAGGTTTATACACCAACTGCTTTTTTTTCCCCTTGTGTGGGAATGCAAGTGGAATATAACTTTTCCTTTGTATGTTTATTTTCTCTAAAGTAGTCATGTTTTTTTTTCACTAAAACTGGGGAGAAAAGCAAAGAGGAAAATAAAATTTTAGAACTGAAATGAAACTTAACTAAGAGGTACTTAAGTTCCTGGCACTGGGCAAAAGTGATTTATCCATTAATGCATTCTCTCACATTTAATTCTTGTCATACTGTTAGTGCTGGAATTGGAATTCAAATTAAAATAGTCTCTCTGACATAACTAGAGAACTTAATTATTCTGTGCTTCCTCTATGTTTTGGAAAGATAGAGAAACTAAAAATGTCTGTTTAATTCTATTGTCCTTACAGTTTTATTTGATGGATTATTACTGTAGGTTACTTAGCTATGTTATGGATTATATAACCTGAGCTTCCTATATGTGGTGAGCTTCCTTGGGAAAGTATCACCATATATATACAATTTTTATTTCTGTGAAAAAAATTATGGATTTTAAGCAAATCAGAATTTCTTATTGCATAATAACCTTATAAATGTACATGTCTAGGTTAAATAAATAGAATAATACTTATTTGGGTCAGTAGTAGAATTTTATTTTGTTTTTCTAATTGCCATATGTAGAAGCTCCCCGCCTTGCTGGTCATGCCCGACCTCCATCAACCAGTTTGATTTATGACTCAGACCTGGCTGTCTCTTATACTGACCTTGATAATCTTTTTAATTCTGATGAAGATGAACTGACAGTAAGTATCTTTATTAATGATTACAATTATAATTTATTTTCCTCAATTTTATAAAAGTTTTTCTTTAGAAGTGATATGTGACTTGAATACTATGTTTTAGCCCTGAAAGATAGGAAATATTTTGAAATAAAATTTCTGTAATTGGTATCCTTTTTTTAACCTCGTGTTTGAGGTGGTGGTATTTTTTTTTTTTTTTTTTCCACTGTGCTGCTTGTGGGATCTTGGTTCCTCAACCAGGGAATGAACCCAGGCCCTTGGCAGTGAAAGTGCAGAGTCCTAACCACTGGACCACCAGAGAGTTCCCTAAGCATTCCATATATAATGTCATCTATAAACTTTAAGGGTTTTTTTTTTTCTTCATTTTTTTATGTTTGAAGGACATGTATAATTAAGCTTAATTTGATCTCGGCCATATGTTCCTTTTCTGCAGTCCTTAGAAAGCAGAATTAGTTACCTAGTCTTTGATCCTGTAATTTTAGAAATGACCCAAGAATTGACTTACTCAGAGAATAAATAATTAACATTGAAGTTATATGTATTGTCAATTTATTCAGGAATTTGTTTGGTACCACAGTCATTATTATAAGACATCTATATACTATAGTAGTGAAAGAGGAAGAAAAAGTAATATTTAATCTTTAATACCCATTTGCAGAGAAAGGTGAAGATAAAAGAAATTAAAGCTTAAAATGAGAGTCCCTAGAATGTGAAATGGCAACCCACTCCAGTATTCTTGCCTGGAGAATTCCATGGACAAAGGAGCCTGGCAGGCTACAGTCCATGGGGTCGCCAAGAGTCAGACATGACTGAGCAACTATCACTCAGAATGTGAAATCTCTGGGAAATTAATGAATTGAGTATTGCATTACAAAAGGGAATTCCTTTTTCATCTGTATAAAAGTAGCTTGGAAACTTCTACTGTACACTTGGTCTTTTCAAATAAGTAATACAATGCAGATATCACTATACATAAACTTCTACTCCACATCCCATAATATAGTGTATTTTAGGTAAATATATATAGGGAAGCCCTGGTGGCTCAGCAGTAAAGAATCTGCCTGCCAATTCAGGAGATGTGGGTTTGATCCCTGGGTCGGGAAGGTCCCATAGAGAAGGAAATGACAAGCCCCCTCCAGTGTTCTTGCCTGGGAAACCCTGTGAATAGAGAACCTGGCAGGCTACAGTGCATGGAGTCACAGAGTCGGACAAGACTTGGAGACTAACGGCAGTCCCCGAGCACTCCAATACTTCTGTGCTTTCTCTCTGCTGCTGTTGCTCTTGTGTGAGTGTTGCTAGCGCTGACAGCTTGGTTCCTGGTATCCTGTTAGGCACTTTGTTTTAAGAACCAAATTGTCAGCTCTTAACAACACTGATGACAGATTGGACATTTTAAGACTTGTTTTGTTCAGTGTATTAAAACTTGCCTTTAGTTAGGGATCCTATTGCTTTGTCATACAAGGTCTTTCTGAAGTTTTGCTTAGTTTAACCTTTTGTAGCATATTTGTTAGGGGCAAGATTATTAGGAAAGATAAAAATGTAAAAGGAATTTGGAGAGGTTATTGATTATATAGGAATCTTTAATGTCTTTTATTTAAAGAGACAAATGCTTTATAAGTATCTTTTACTAAGAGACAGTTCTGAAATTCTGTAAATTTTCTTTTTTATTGTTGTTATTTTAATAGGTTTTAATGTATTTTGAAAGTAATGGTTGTTTTCATGAAAGAACTTTTTCCTCTCTCTATTAATTTGGAGTATTATTATAATCATTAGAGAAACTAATCTGGTTTATTGATACCTAAAATTTTTTTATGTCCTTAAAATGCATCTAGTAGATATTTGGCTATGACACAAATGGGCACTACTTTCAAGTTACATACAAATGATTACTATCTTGATCACACTGGAATTAAATTTCAGAGAAATATGTATGTATGTATGTGTGTGTTTTTTTTTTAAATAGCCTGGATCTAAAAAATCAGCGAATGGATCAGATGATAAATCCAGCTGCAAGGAATCAAAGACAGGAAATCTGGACCCATTATCTTGCATAAGTAAGCTTACCAAATATGTATTCCAAGTAAATCTGCAAACTTTTAATCTCAGTAATGTTTCCCATCCCTTTGTTTTATACACAAAATAACTTGTTTTAGTCTTATGTTAAAATGTGTATTTTATTAAATACAGGCACTGCAGATCTTCATAAAATGTATCCTACACCACCATCATTGGAACAACATATTATGGGATTTTCCCCAATGAATATGAATAATAAAGAATATGGTAGTATGGATACAACACCTGGAGGAACTGTTCTAGAAGGAAATAGTTCTAGTATTGGAACACAGTTCAAAATTGAGGTTGATGAAGGATTCTGTAGCCCAAAACCTTCTGAAATTAAAGTAAGTATTTAATGAAAGAGTAGAATTATATTTACATTTTATTATTCTGTTTAAAAAAGGAAAAAAAGGTTAGAGTTACTTTGTTTTATTTTTTCCCCTTGAAAGACAAGATGCTGAAAATCATGTTGTTTATATTATAGGATTTTTCTTATGTGTATAAGCCTGAAAATTGTCAGGTTCTAGTGGGATGTTCTATGTTTGCACCTCTAAAAACTCTACCAAGCCAGTGTCTGCCTCCTATCAAATTGCCAGAAGAGTGTATTTACCGTCAGAGCTGGACTGTTGGAAAGTTAGAATTGCTTTCTTCAGGGCCCACAATGCCATTCATCAAAGAGGGGTATGATTTAAATTTATATTATTGGTATAGTATATGAACACTTGCATAGCTTTAATTTTTTTAATAATTAACACCTAGTATATTGGTATCTGGAAAAAGATACTGGTTTTCGAAAATTTTTAAAAATTATTTTCTGATTAATAGCTTATGAATGGTGTTTGGTACTGTTAAAGTATTGAAACAAAAGATGAGAAAACTTAGTATTGGAAGCATCTTTTGTTTTGGTCTAAGATTCTAATCACTTATTTGCAATTTGCCATATTTCACACACTTCTTATATTTAAGTATCTCTGAAATTGAGGTGCCTTATAATTGGTAACATCTTAAAATTGCCACTGTCCTTTTCTACCCATAAACATCTCTAAAATCAGGGTTTTTTTTAAACAATTAGTGGCATCTTAGAATTAATGAAGTATGAGTATTTCTAGTACAAGAACTGTAGAGATAGTAATCATGGATATATAGATGTGGAACAGTGTATACAAATTCTATTTATAATAGAACGAATTAGTTGGATTTCACCACACAACAATCACCTGGAGTGGATATATTAACCAAACATATATTTTAATTGTACTTAACAATTTTTGGACCAGTTGTGTTTTCATAATTTTCAGTGTTATTGAGAAATATTTGGGACATATTTAGTTGTATTTCACATTACTAATATGTTCCTTTATGTACGTTTTTTTATTTTCTTTTCCCCTGATGACGCTAGTGATGGAAGTACCATGGATCAAGAATATGGCCCTGCTTATACACCTCAAACTCATACTTCCTTTGGGATGCCTCCTAGCAGTGCACCTCCTAGTAACAGTGGAGCAGGAATTCTTCCTTCTCCGTCTACCCCTAGGTTTCCAACTCCGAGGACCCCAAGGACTCCAAGGACTCCTCGTGGAGCTGGTGGACCGGCTAGTGCTCAAGGTTCAGTCAAATATGAAAATTCAGACTTATATTCACCAGCCTCCACCCCATCCACCTGCAGACCCCTTAATTCTGTTGAACCTGCAACTGTTCCTTCCATCCCTGAAGCACACAGTCTTTATGTAAACCTCATTCTTTCAGAATCAGTTATGAATTTGTTTAAAGACTGTAACTTTGATAGTTGCTGTATCTGTGTTTGCAACATGAATATCAAGGGTGCCGATGTTGGAGTTTACATTCCAGATCCAACACAGGAAGCCCAGTATAGGTGTACCTGTGGCTTCAGTGCTGTCATGAACAGGAAGTTTGGAAACAATTCAGGATTATTTCTAGAAGATGAACTAGACATCATAGGACGCAACACAGAATGTGGCAAAGAAGCAGAGAAACGTTTTGAAGCTCTCAGGGCTACTTCTGCTGAACATGTTAATGGAGGACTAAAGGAATCCGAAAAATTGCCTGATGAACTGATACTATTGCTACAAGATCAGTGCACTAATTTATTTTCACCTTTTGGAGCTGCAGACCAAGATCCCTTTCCCAAAATTGGTGTAACTAACAATTGGGTACGTGTTGAAGAGCGGGACTGTTGCAATGACTGCTACCTTGCATTAGAACATGGGCGTCAGTTCATGGATAACATGTCAGGAGGCAAAGTTGATGAAGCACTTGTGAAAAGTTCATGCTTACACCCCTGGTCCAAAAGAAATGGTAAGTATGCTAATGAAGTTATTTTTCTCTCTATTTTGTTTTAGTTGTATGACTTTTCTTTCTTAAAAAAAAGGTAATAAAGACAGTTTCCCATTTAGCTGATAGAGACACTTAAATTTGCACTTAAAACTCCTTCAAGAATGACACTTTTAAAGAAAGAACTTCCGAGTAGTTTAGTTTAATTTCAGCAACAAAAGTATGGTTATTACAAGTCTGTAATTATGTACTTGTGTAGGAGTATAAAAGGTACTTTGCATATGTTAATTAGCGAAAAATGTTGGTTGTCTGCTTTGTTCAGAGTTCTTTCACTCATTAAATATTTATTGAGCAACTAGTATGTGCCAGGGACTATTCTTTTATAAACTACGATATTAAAGCAAACATATTTCCTGCCCTTTCTGAGCCTATAAGACTCAAAATAACAAATTTAAATGAAAGTATTATATGGTATCAGATAATGACAACTGCTTTGAAGGAAAAGCAGGGAAAGAAGTGAAAAAAGACAGGACAGAAATGTGGTACTTTAGAAGTATGTTTAGAGAAGATACTACTGAGGGACAGCATTTGAGAAAAGACCTACATAAGGTAGGAGAATGTAAGCTGTGTGACTAAATGAGAGAAGTGTTTTCAGACAGTGCAAAGACCGTAGTAATTTGCTTAATGTTTGAGAAACAGGGAAGAGGCACTGTTGGAATGAGCTGGGTGAAGAAGGGACTGGTAGCAGCTGGAAGTCCTAAGAGATGGCTGAGCACCAATGTCATGTGGAGTCTTATGGACCATGTTTAACTGTGGCCTTTATGGTTTATTCCAAGATGACTAGGACAGTTTTGAGCAAAGAAGTAAGATGATCCTTACTTAGCCAAATACAAGTTTTAAATATAANGCTGGAAGTCCTAAGAGATGGCTGAGCACCAATGTCATGTGGAGTCTTATGGACCATGTTTAACTGTGGCCTTTATGGTTTATTCCAAGATGACTAGGACAGTTTTGAGCAAAGAAGTAAGATGATCCTTACTTAGCCAAATACAAGTTTTAAATATAAGTTGGAAATACAAGTTTTAAATTGAGAGGAGTGGTTGGGGCTAGAGATTAAAAAATTTTGTGTGTGTGTGTTAGCAGTGTTTTGGGGCTTCCCAGTGATAGCTCAATGGGTAAAGAATACACCTGCAGTGCAGGAGACATAAGAGATGTGGGTTCAGTCCCTGGATTGGGAAGATCCCTTGGAGGAGGAAATTGCAAGCCACTCTAGTATTCATGCCTGGAATTTTCCAGGCATCGACAGAGGAGCCTGTTAGGGGGTTGCAGCCTCTCCTCCATGGGGTCTCAAAGGGTCGGATGTGACTGAGCATGTGACGCCTACATGGCCCCTGTCAGTGTTTTAGATTGTGGAGCTGCATGGAACAGCCTGGAGAGTGACTGCAGGTAGAGAAATCTAAGGGTGTAGGACTCATGTTTAGAGAAGGGGAAAAAGAGGAGGGTTCAGGGTAGGAAATTAAGGAGGTAGGAAGAAAACCAAGTAAGTATGGTATACTGGAAGCCAAGTATAGGAAATGTTTGAAGGAGAGAATGATCATTGATATCAAATATTTATATGTAGTATCTGATGAGTTAATCCATTTGAGTTGCTTAAAATAATACTTAGCACACAATAAGTAATGAATTTCTATAAGCTGCCATTATTAAAGTTAGCAATAAGTTTTTTTGTTTTTTTTAGATGTAGCCACTAAACTTTTAAAATGGTGTGTCAGTATACCACTTTTGGTAATTACACAGGAAGTTAGCCTTTCTTGAAACCTACCTTTCTTCTAGCTGTCTTTCATGTGTTTTTGTTAAGAATTTATATTTTTAGGTGATAGGTGCCATTTAATAATTTTGATTTAGTCCCTTATGTCATTTGCTAATAAGTCATTTTTTGACACATGTGCAAAACAATGTACTTGGTATTCTGGGAGATAGGAAGATATCCTATATTTAAATTACTTATAGACTGCTTAGAATCTGTAAGTAAACTAAAGTCTGTTACTAAAACTGCAGTGAAAGTTTGAAATGAAAATACTCTAAATGCCCATTGACCAAGAGAATGGATAATAAGATATAACAGTACAGAGGGAATCTTACATAAGCTCTGGAAATGAATAAAACTATTATAATAGATGAGTCTTAGTAAAAGTAATGAGGGGAGGGAGAGGAAACAAGTCCCAGAAGATTTTATATAATGAGATTTTTTTTTTTATAAAGTGTAAAACTGGCAAAACTAAATGTATTTTTCAGATGCACATAAAATTCAGGATAGTGGTTAATTCTTAAAAGCTAAGGGCTAGAATCATATCCCTCAGCTTTACTTCTTGGGCTGTGAGATCACAGTTGTTCATAATATTATTATTAAAGAAAATGTGTGAATAAGATAGGGCTATGCATGAACCAGTGGTTAAATTTTATTCATGATTTTAACTACTATTCTCAAGGTTCAGATTTTTAAAGAGATGTAAACAAATGTCATAGGTTTATTTTTAAAAAATCTGTAGGGGTGGATTTAATGTATATAGATACAGATTTACTACATATATTTTTAAAGTAGTAATTAAGAACATAGGCCATGGAACTGACTACTTGGGTTTGAAATGTGGCTCTGTCACTATAATCTATGCCCTTGGGCAAATTAGTTCATCTCTTTCTGAGTTTCTGGAAATAGTCTGTGATAGTACTTACCTCATACAATGTTGAGAGAATCAAATGAGCTAATAGGAATAAACAGAGACCATATAAAACAGAGTGCCTGGCATAAGAATTCAGATATTTGCAGTAGTAACAGTAGTAATAATAGCAAGAGTAGCATTAGTGGTATTCTGTTTTATTATTTGTTTTTAAGAACCAACTCATCTTCTTGTGATGAAGGGTCTCATCACAAGAAAATAAAATTTACAACTGTATTTGTTGGTGGATGTTAGCTGGACTTACTCTGGTGGTCATTTTGCAATACATATGCATCATCATTTTGTACACCTGAAACTAATATTATGTCAATTATGCCCCCAAAAAAGAAAAAAGCACTTATTTGCCAAGCAATAGAAAATGCACAGTAATGCTCAAAATACTTTAAGCTAGGCTTCAACAGTGCGTGAACCGAGAACTTCCAGATGTATAAGCTGGATTTAGAAAAGGCAGAGGAACCAGAGATCAAATTACCAACATCCGCAGGATCATAGAAAAAGCAAGAGAATTACAGAAAAACATCTGCTTCATTGACTACGCTAAAGCCTTTAACTGTGTGGATCATAACAAACTGAAAAATTCTTCAAAGAGATGGGAATACCAGACCACCTTACCTGCCTCCTGAAAAACCTGTGTGCAAGTCAAGAGGCAACAATTTAGAATTGGACATGGAACAACAGACTGGTTCCAAATTGGGAAAGGAGTACGTCAAGGCTGTATATTGTAACCCTGCTTATTTTACTTATATACAGAGTTCAGTTCAATCGCTCAGTCATGTCTGACTCTTTGTGACTCCATGAACCGCACCATGCCAGGCCTCCCTGTCCATCACNGGTTTCTCAAGAGGCAGATCAGGTGGTCTGGTATTCCCATCTCTTGAAGAATTTTCTACAGTTTATTGTTATCCACAGAGTCAAAGGCTTTGGCATAGTCAATAAAGCAGAAACAGAAATATATGCAGAGTACATCATGCAGAATCCTAGGCTGGATGAAGTACAAGCTGAACTCAAGATTGCCGGGAGAAATATCAACAATCTCAGATAAGCAGATGACACCACCCTACGGCAGAAAGTGAAGAGGAACTAAGGAGCCTCTGGATAAAGATGATAGAGGAAAGTTTGCTGGCTTAAAACTCAACATTCAAAAAACGAAGATCATGGCATTCAGTCCCATTACTTCTTGGCAAATAGATGGGGAAACAGTGACAGACGATTTTCTTGGGCTTCAAAATTGCTGTAATAGATGACTGCAGCCATGGAATTAAAAGACACTTGCTCCTTGGAAGACAAGCTGTGACCAACCTAGACAGCATATTAAAAAGCATAATACCACTCTGCTGACAAAAGTCCATATAGTCAAAGGTATGGTTTTTTCCACTAGTCGTATATGGATGTGAAAGTTTGACTGTAAAGAAGGCTGAGTGCTGAAGAACTGATGCTTTTTGAATTGTGGTGCTGGAGAAGACTGTTGAGAGTCTCTTGAATAGCAAGGAGATCTAATCAGTCAGTCCTGAAGGAAATTAACCCTAAGTATTGATTGGAAACCCTGATGCTGAAGCTCCAGTACTTTTGCCACCTGATACAAAGAGCTGACTCATTTGAAAAGACCCTGATGCTGAGAAAGATTGAAGGCAGGAAGTGAAGGGGGTGACAGAGGATGAGATGGTTGGATGATATCACTGAATCAATGGACATGAGTTTGAGCAAACTCGGGAGTTGAAGGACAGAGAAGCCTGGCTTGCTGCAGTCCATGGGGCTACAAAGAGTCGGACGTGACTGAGCAACTGAACAACAGCAACAAATGGCAAATACTGGGTTATTTACCTAATGAACACTTTTTTTAATAACAAAGATTGATATAAACAGACAACTCTGCAGCCATAAAGATGGATTTTATCCTAAGAACTTACATTGAGAAAATAATTCAAAACAAAAAAGAAATATCTTTATATTTCAGTTTAAAATTTCAATATAAACATGCTATAAAATCTAAATTTTCAGTCATGGAGTATTTTTTCATTGAATTATAATAGCTTCATTAAATAATAGCAAGCTCTGATTTACTACATTAGTACCTTTGCCCCAGTTGTTTCCTCTGCTTGGGACACTTTTCTTCCAGGTATTCACATGAGTAACTCTCTTTTCTCTTTACTTTTGTCAGAAGTCATCTTAGTGTAAAATTGCAAACCACTCTTCATCTTCCNTATTTTTTCATTGAATTATAATAGCTTCATTAAATAATAGCAAGCTCTGATTTACTACATTAGTACCTTTGCCCCAGTTGTTTCCTCTGCTTGGGACACTTTTCTTCCAGGTATTCACATGAGTAACTCTCTTTTCTCTTTACTTTTGTCAGAAGTCATCTTAGTGTAAAATTGCAAACCACTCTTCATCTTCCCCATCCTGCTGCTTTTGCTTTCTCCCCCTAGTGTTTGCTTATTACCTTCTAAACATATTGTATAATGTGTTAACTATTATCTCTCACACCATTAAGTTCTCTCTGTGTGAGTTCTGTGTACAAGAAATGATTTTTATCTGTTTTGTTTGTTATATCCAAATACCTAAAATAGTACCTGGCATATAGTAGATGTCCAGAAGTCCCAAGGTGTTGAGATATTTGTTAGAAGGAATTAAGAGTCTGTAATTTAATGGTAATGTTTATTTTTTTCAAAATAGGAAAAGCTTTGTTCTAATTATAAAAAATACATACTTTCTGAAAAGAAAGTTAATCTAAATAATATAGATAAATAGAAGTAAAAATTGCCCCATCCCCATCATTACACCACTGCATGATCACTCATCTTTAAGCAACTTTGGCATATCATATAATTCATCCACTTGAAGTGAACAACTGAATGGTTTTTAGTTAGCACAGACTTGTGTAGCCATCACCACTATCAATTTTAGGACATTTTCATCATCCCCAAAATCTGTAGTTATGAGCGCTCACTCCTGTTTTCTTCCAACCACCCCCTCCTTGCACTGGGCAATGACTAGTCTACTTTCTGTCTTTCTAGATTTGCCTCTTATATACTCCATATAAATAATAGTATACACTATATGGTCTTTTGTGATTGACTTCTTAGCATAATTTTTCAGGGTTCATCCAGGTTGTAGCATGTGTTAGTACTTAATTCATTTTTATTGCCAAATAATATTCTATTTATGCATATACCACATTTTATTTACCCATTCATCTGTTGATGGGCATTTGGATTGTTTACCCTCTTTGGCTGATGTGAATAACGATACATTGAACAATTTGTGTATAAGTTTTTGTGTAAACTTATATTTTTATTAGTCTTGAGAGAAGTTGATAACTCTTGTTTTACTTTCTGAGAAATTGCCAGACTCTCTTCTAAAGCAGCTGCTCCATTTTACATTCCCATCGCAGTGTGTGAGGGTTTCACTTTTTCCACATTCTCATTAACACTTGTCATGTGTTTGTAATTATTACCATCATCATCATCATACTGGATTGTGATATATTATCTCATTATTGTTTTGATTTGCATTTCCCTAATGACTAATAATGCTGAATGTCTTTTCATGTGTTTATAGCCTGTTTGTATTTTTTTCTTTGGAGAAATGTCTTTTCAGATCCTTTGCCCATTTTTGAATTAGATTGATTTGTTTTTTCATTGTTGAGTTGTGAGTGTTCTTTATATCTTCTGGATATAGGTTTCTTAACATCTGCACATATTTTCTCCTTTTTTCTAGTTTGTCTTTTCACTTTCTTGATGCTATCATTTGAAGGAGAATAGTTTTTAATTTTGATGAAGTTCAGTGTATTACTCTCGTTTACTTTTTGGTTTGTACTTTTGTTGCCATAACTACAAAGACTTTAATCCTAAGTCATGAAAATTTACTTTTTTTTTCTATGAGTTTTATTGTTTTATCACTTATATTTACATCTGTGATCCATTCTGAATTAACTTTGGTATATCATGTAAGGAAGAGGTTCAGTTTTTTTCTCTTGCACATGAATATCCAGTTGCCTTAGAACCATTTGTTGAGAAGATTATCTTTTCACATTGAATTGTGTTGGTACCTTTGTCAAAAATCAATTGACTGTAAATATGAAGTTTTATTTCTGGATGCTTATTTCTGTTCTACTCAACAGAATATTCTTCATGATCACTCTTAAAAATATATATTTTAAAACCATTGCTTTCCAACCAGATTTCAGCTTTGAGACCTGGCAGTTATATTCTTTTTCATGCATTCCTCCCCACAAGATTATAAGATCCCTGAAGACATGAATAAGATTTCACAGTATTCCCAGCAGCTAGCATAATTCCTGAACCATAGTAGGTCTTTGTTATATGTTTTTAATGATGAAAGATTATGAATGAGAATCTCTCTGAATTAAAATCAAACTGTAAATTCCTGAACTTTACTCATATCAGAATTTCTCGGGGTAAGCTCTGTATTTGTGTTTTGTAAAAGTTCTCCTTTTGATTATGATAAACAACCTTAGCCAGTGACAGCTTTTTCTAGATTTTATGTAAACACATATCAGTACACAGTTCTATTTGTGTAAAAAACTTCCAGTTTTAAAACCTGTTTTTTATTTATTAGTGTATTATCAGTCCACTTCAAATAGCTCTTATCACTTTAAATAGTATTTTTGCTATGTATATGCTAGTTTATTAAGTATAATAGTTATTCAGCAATATATCTGAAATTTAGTTATATCTGATTCTGTATACTATTTATTGGAGAAGGCAATGGCAGCCCACTCCGGTACTCTTGTCTGGAAAATCCCATGGGCGGAGGAGCCTGGTAGGCTGCAGTCCATGGGGTCACTAGGAGTCGGACACGACTGAACGACTTCACTTTCACTTTTCACTTTCATGCATTGGAGAAAGAAATGGCAACTCACTCCAGTGTTTTTGCCTGGAGAATCCCAGGGACGGCGGAGCCTGGTGGGCTGCCCTCTATGCGGTCGCAAAGAGTCGGACAAGACTGAAGCGACTTAGCAGTAGCAGCAGCATACTATTTATAGATATAGGGAATTAGAGCATGAAATAATAAGTTAGGTGATAATAATAATGATGAATTAAAATTGAATGACTTGGTGTAACAGAGTGCTCAGACAAGATTTAATGATACAACTGAACCATTCTCAAGGGACAGATTAATTACATTAAGAAGATTTCATGGTTTTTTAAAAAGCCATTTGATATTTAAGAGCATCATCTTTCATATCCATTCTGATCGTTAGTCAGAAATGTAGATCATAATAATTTGATAATCTGTAAATCTATTAAGTCTAGATTTATAAAAATTATGTGGGTATTTAAGTCTAGGTTTATAAAGTATGTGTGTGCATTATAACACTATCTAGCAGTGTGAACAAGTTTGTCTGTTACTTTGCAAATTGTATACTTGAGAATTGTTACAGTTTACTATTTTTTAACAAATTAAACTTTAATCATTGTAACCAGTGTTATCTATATGATCTTTTTACGGAAGTAGAGGTATTTAAAGTGGATAATTAATAATACCATTTAATAATACCAATTAATGATACCATGTCTATATGAGGTAGTGTTCTGTCTATTAAGGTACCATGGAAAAGAAATGCAAAAAAGCAAAATGGCTGTCTGGGGAGGCCTTACAAATAGCTGTGAAAAGAAGAGAAGCAAAAAGCAAAGGAGAAAAGGAAAGATATAAGCATCTGAATGCAGAGTTCCAAAGAATAGCAAGAAGAGATAAGAAAGCCTTCTTCAGTGATNATTTGATTAATTTATAAATCGGTTAATGAGCTAATGAACGACTTTATGAATATGAGCTATGATAAGTTTTTTATTACGTTTCTTCTTGGTTTTAAATTCCTAGAAAAATCATCTCTATAGGTGATTCTAGTGATAAAGAACCTGACTGTGAATGCAGGAGACATAAGAGACATGGGTTCAATCCCTGGTTCAGGAAGATCCACTGGAGGAGGATATGGCAACCCACTCCATAATTCTTGCCTGGAGAATCCCATGGACAGGAGCCTGGCAGGCTATAGTCTTTAGGGTCTCAAAGAGTCAGACATGACTGAAGTGACTTAGCATGCACACACAGATCATTTTAGATAGAACTCAGTATAGTTCTCTCTATAAACAGATGCTTAATCTTGGTGAGGTAGAGCTGAATTTACTTTCCTAGATGGATTTCTTTGTTATCTTAAAATTTTGTTTGTTGACAATAGCAATTCTTCTTTTTTTAATGGTTGTAGATGTGAGTGTGCAGTGCTCACAAGATATACTTCGAATGCTCCTATCGCTTCAGCCAGTTCTTCAGGATGCTATTCAGAAAAAAAGAACAGTAAGGCCTTGGGGGGTTCAAGGTCCTCTCACTTGGCAGCAGTTTCATAAAATGGCTGGCCGAGGCTCTTATGGTAAGTAATTTACAATCGTATGTATTGACTTATTTCATATCAGTTCTCAGTATCCTTACCTAACTCTAATAAGCACATTTATCTTCCTTAAATATTTCTGTGGCATATGCTTGGCTTAAGGCCATTGTGGTCAATCTCAGCCTTCCTTATTTTAAACATTTTCAGCATTCAGTTTACTGAATTTTCCAATTTCATTTCAGAAAGAACAGCTTGTTTTTACATGTTACACTGACCAGTAAGATTCTATGCTAAGAAAGAATCATACTGCCAAATTTTTTAAAAGGATTGATACACTACTTTTTTGTAAGTTACATTTTACATGCAAAATTGAATGAAAAATGATATAAAAAAGATAATACTAGTGATAAGAGGCCCAAAGGTCTTCCTTTAAAAAAAAAAAAAAAAAAAATCATGAAATTTGCCAGTTGTGACAAGAATAACTCCCACATGGATATGTGATTGACTGTAATGGAAGGAACATTCAAAATACTTGAATTACCTGTTGAACATTGTCTCTAGAGGGGAAAAAATTATCTCTGAAAGGTGAGATGTAATTGGAACTTTAAAATATATTTGTAATCACAGTTCTTAGCATTGAAATCCTTGACTTTTTTGCATGCTTTTAGAATGGATCATGTATAGAAATAGTAGATTTGCTCATATTTTCCTTTTCCTCCTTTTATTAATGGGTAAATAAATTTCATTAAAAGATATTCGGGGCTTCCCTGGCGACTCAGTGGTTAAGAATCTGCCTGCCAGTGCAGGGGACATTGGTCCTATCCCTGGTCCTGAAGATCCCATAAGCTGCAGAGCAACTAAGCCCATAAGCTAGCACTCTAGAGCCTGTGACCTGGAACTGTTGAAGTCCAGGTGTCTAGAGTCCATGCTCTGCAACAAGAGAAACCATTGCAATGAGAATCCTATGCACTACAACTAGAGAGTAACCCCTGCTTGCTGCAATTAGAGAAAGCTTGTGTGCAACAACAAAGATGCAATTCAGTCATAAAAAGCAAGAAAAAAAACCTTGATACTCAGTGAAAACTGCAGTTTAATTATAGTATTTTTAGTTTCTTTTTTTTTGTTGTTTTTTAAATAGATTTACAATGATTTAAAAAGATTTAAAATGATTTACAATGTTAGTTTCAGGTATGCAACAAAATGATTCAGTTTTACATATATTTATTCGTTTTTAGATTCTTTTCTCATATAGGTCATCACAGAATCTTGAGTTAGGGTTATACAATAGGTCTTTGTTAATTATGTATAGTAGTGTATATATCACAAGCTCCTGATTTATCCCACCCCCCTACATTTCCCCTTTAGTAACAAATGGTAAGTTTGTTTTCAACATACATAAGTATGTTTCTGTTTTTGCTAATAAGTTGATTTGTATCCTTTTTTTTGTAAGTAGTAGGTTCCATAGCTGAATAATATCATTTGATATTTGTCTTTCTTTGTCTGACTTATTTAGTATAATAATTTCTAGGTCCATGCATGTTTCTGCAAATGGCATTATTTCATTCTTTTTTATTGCTGAGTAATATTCCATTATAGGGCTTCCCAGGTGGTGCTAGAGGTAAAGAACCTGCTTGCCAATGCAGGAGACATTGGAGAAGGGCGTGGCAACCTACTGCTGTATTCTTACCTGGAGAATCCTATGGACAGAGGAGCCTGGAGGGTTACAGTCCATAGGGTCACGCAGAGTCAGACACGACTGAAGTGACTTAGCACACAGCACAGACACACATTCCATTGTATATATGTACTGAGCTTCCTAGGTAGGGCAGTGGTAGAGAATCTGCCTGCCACACAGGAGACCCAGGTTTGATCGCTGGTCAGGAAGATCCTCTGGAGAAGAAAATGGCAGTCCACTCCAATATTCTTTTTTTTTTTTTCTTTTTAATGCCAGTATTTTTGCCTGAGAATCTCATGGACAGAGGAGCCTGGTGGGCTATAGTCCATAGCGTTGCAAAGAGTCAGAAACGACTTAGCAGCTAAACAACAATATTTGTACCATGTCTTCTTTATCCATTTCTTTTTCAATGGACATTTAGATTACTTCCATGCCTTGGCTGTTGTAAATAGTGCTGCAATGAACATTGGGGTGCATGTATCCTTTGGGATTATGATTTTCTCCAGATACATGCCCAGGAGTGGGATTGCTGGATCATGTGGTATTTCTAAATTTTTTAAGGAACTTCCATATTGTTCTCCATAATGGTTATACCAATTTGCATTCCCACATACAGTGTAGCAGGGTTCCCTTTTTTCCACACCCTCTCCAGCATTTGTTGTTTTCGTATTTTTACATTCTTTTTAAAGTCAGATGGCTGCATATAGTCCATTATTCTTTACACATGATATAATTTTTACCAGTCTACTGTTTATGGATGTATATTGTTTGCATCATTATCATTACAACTATTTTTCTATAATGTACACAATCCCTGGCTTAAAGCATGTGTGTAATTTTTTTTTTTTAAGTATTGCCAAATTGCTCTGTACTGTAGCAGTTTTAAATTCCCATCAATAAAATGCCTGTTTCCCCAAACCTTTGCCAGTAAGGTGCTGAATAGATGGGAGAAAATTGTGTGTTTCTTTATAGTTTGAATGGTAGAATAATACAGACTGTAAGGGTAGATTTCCTGAATTCTAATCCCATTTGTGCCACTTCTTGTGTGACACTGGACAAGTTATTAACTCTTCTATTCCTGCTTTCTCACCTCTAAAATCAAGTTAATATTAGTTTCTGCCTCATGGTTTTCATGGGGTTAAATGACTTAGTGTATGTAAAGATCTTTGAACACCACTTGGCATGTAGCACTTGCTACTAATTATTTTAAATTCTTTGCTCTTAATGAGATTGAGCATCTTTTTATGTATAAGAGGTATTTCTGGGTTTTGTGAACTTTGTCCATATCCTTTGCCCATTTTTCTGTTATGATGTTTATCATTTTCTTATTGATTTATAGATTCCCTTTCTATGGTAAGGGAATTAACCTTTTGTTATATGTGTTGCAAATCTTTTCTTCCGATTTGTTTTTAATTGTTTGGCTTTGTTACTAGTGTTTTTTCATGCTGCAATTTAGAATTGATATTGTCAGGTTAAATTTTTTTTTTTTTTTTTTTTTAGTTTAAAATTTTATTTTTATGATTAATTTTTGCCCTTGCTGTTTCTTCATTGCTGCGTGTGGACTTTATCTAGTTGCAGTGAGTGGGGCTACTCCCTAGTTGTGGTGTGCGGGCTTCTCACTGCTGTGGTTTCTCTTGTTACAGAGCTTGGGCTGTAGGTACGTGGGCTTCAGTAGTTGTAACACATGGGCTTGTTGCACCCTGGCATGTGAAATCTTCTCAGACCAGGATTAAACCCATGTCCCCTGCACTGGAAGGTGGATTCTTAACTGCTGGACCACCAGAGAAGTCCAGGTCAATCAGTTTGTATATGTACAGGTTTTACATTATGCCTGCAAAGATTTTTTCCAGTCTAAATTTATTCAAAGTGAAATGATGATGATACAAGTGAAAGGGATTAACAGGTACAAACTTCCAACTATAAAATAAATAAATCATGGGGATGTAATGTACACATGGGGAATGCAGTTCGTAAAATTATAACTTTGTGTGGTGAATAATAACATCTTATTTTGGTGATTATTTTATAATGTATAAAAATGTCAAATCACTGTGTGGTACACCTGAAACTAATATTTTTAAAAATTCTCCCTCACATATTTTTTGTACTGATAAGTTTTTCACCCAAATTAATTTTTTTCATTTAAGTGAAGGTATAAGTCACATGTTTCATACAGATTTTTAGTAAATTCCTAAATATAAAAGTCTCAGTCACTGACTTTTAGGCATTTTTATCTTTAAATATTTTTACTACTGCTAATAACTTCACTAACTTTTGTAAATGTTCCTCTTTTAGATCTTTTCTTAAAATATGTCTTTTCTTATTTAGGAACTGATGAATCCCCAGAACCACTGCCAATCCCCACGTTTTTGTTGGGTTATGATTTTGATTTTCTGGTGCTTTCTCCATTTGCTCTCCCTTATTGGGAGAGACTTATGCTGGAACCCTATGGATCTCAAAGAGATATAGCCTATGTTGTACTCTGTCCAGAAAATGAAGCCTTGTTAAATGGAGCCAAAAGCTTTTTTAGAGATCTTACTGCAATTTATGAGGTAGGTACTTTAAAAGGTCGTTTTAAAACACCTTATGATTTGTATGTTTATATATAAAATGTACTGAACGTTTCAGTTGATTGGTAAAGAATAATAATGATGTCAGGCTAGATGTTTAGTTCTTGTACCATCATTCTTTACAGCTTTGACCCAGGTCCTTTGTTAGGTGTGTATGCCATGACTCACGGTGGAAGTTGCTGTCCTGAGGGGAAGATATTGTGTGCATATACATCCCATTTAAGATAATCTTTTTCTGAAAGAAAGGGTAATGTTGTTAAATGGCTAGGAAAAAGATTACATTTTAAAAAATTCTATTCTTAAAAAGAATTCTTGTCTTAAAAATCTGCAGGACCTAAGGTAGTGACTCTAGTCCTTATTTTGCTCATAATAAGTATACAGCTATAATAGGCCTCTCTGAGACTCATTTTACTTCTGAAATTCTTGGCTGGTCTTTTAAGTTATAATTCTTATGTTGTATTGATCATTGAGTGCAATGATTATAAATTTTAAGTATTCTGGAACATAAAGTCTTCATTTTATAGTCATTCCTGAGTATCCTGAGGGTATTGATTCTAGGACCCCTTGCAGATATCCAAATCTATGGATGCCCAATCTCTTAAATAAAATGTCATAGTATTTGCATATAATCTACACACATCCTCACTTATACTTTAAGTCATCTGTAGATTACTTATAATATCTAATACTATGTAAGTAGTTGTAGATGTGGGAAATTCAAGTTTTGCTTTTTGAAACTTTTTTGTTTTGTGTGTGTTTTTTTTTGTTTGTTTGTTTTTGTTTTAATATTTTTGATCCATGGTTGGTTGGTTGAATCTGTGGTTGCAGAACCTAGGGATATGAAGGACTGATGGTATTTTCCTTTTCCTACAAATACTTGGAAGTCTAGTCTTTAAAATTTCTTTTACAATCTGAATCAGTATTTTGTGCCTGTTTAGTTCCTCATTAATATTCTGCTTAATAATTGCAAGATATCTGTAGTGCATTTTATAAAAGTATTTCCAAAGAGTAGTCCTGCAAAATCTTCCAAGAAAAAAATTCCATAGTTAGATAGGTTTGGGGAGACATTGTGTATCTATTTACCTTTTAGAGATTCATTATACATGTTAGATTATTAAACCCTTTGAAATTCTTACAGTAAAGAAATTCTTTGTCATAAGTTTTCGTAACCCAGTGTTGCAAACCTATTTGAAATTGGACTTCATATAACAAACCATAGTGGCCAGCAGAATTGGAAGCAGAGCTGGATATTTGTATTTATATACATGATTTGAAATAGTTATATGACTTAAAATGGCTGCAGATCTATACTCAGTTACTTCTGTATTCCGCAAGTTTTTGTTATTCAGAGTACGTGGTTTTAGTGCTGTTATTTTATCTAGGTGTTTTATTTTATTGGAGATAACTTTGAGAGAAATTTAATAGATTTCTAATGTAAAAAGCATGAAGACCTCTGGCACTGTTTCACCCTTGATATTTTTATTCCAAATGTTAATTATAAATGATAAAGCTTATTTTTTAAATAGCTTCAGTGCTTTATTTTATGATATGTACTAAAAAAAAAACACAGCAAATTCGCTAATTCTGATTTCTGTATGTATATTTATAGTGTTGTCGATTGGGTCAACATAGACCTATTTCTCGATTATTGACTGATGGGATCATGAGAGTTGGATCTACTGCATCAAAGAAATTATCAGAAAAGTTGGTAGCAGAATGGTTTTCTCAGGCAGCTGATGGTAACAGTGAAGCATTTTCTAAACTCAAGCTTTATGCACAAGTCTGCAGATACGACCTAGGTATTGAATTTATATTTATTGTATAAGGCCAATTTTACCAAAGTATGACCTAGTCCACCGTCTTTTTGTAAATAATATTTTAATGAAACACAGCCATTCATTTATTTACAGGTTGTCTGGGCCTCCTTTTGTGCTATTAAAATCAGAGCTAAGTAGTTGTGACAGAGACTGTGTAACTTGCAAAGCCAAAAATATTTACTATCTGATCCTTTACGGAAAAAACTTTCATCACTGCAATAGGGCTCCTATCAAGTAGGAAGATATGTGTTTTTTTGTTTAAGTTTATTAACATTGAGATTCTTGATTTGTTAATGATTTAGAGATAAAAACAACTTGTAGTTCCCTCTACAATATCAAGAGATAGTTCTTTGTTGGGATTAAGAAAATGACAATTATTGAGACTTGTTTTTAAAACCCTTAATTTAATATAAATGATTTACTTTAGACTTAATCCAAAGAGACACAGAACCAAGACATTGAACCTCATTAGACATTGCTATCATTTGAACTCCATAATTTGAACCCGTCTGTTTTATATTGAATTAGTCCCCAGTATAGTCACTTTTCAACTTGTGACCAGGGAACTCTTTGAATGGTTTAATGAAAACTTGCTGGATATTTCATGGAAATCATTTTTTAATTTTGTATCTTTTGGTTTTTCAGTTGAAAGTGGTTTTCAATTCCACTCAGAATTCATTTTTTTCACTTTCTAGGGGAAATAGTAAGCTAGTGTGTGCTACACTATTACCAGGCAACTTAGGGAGAGGGTAATTACTGAAAAAGTATCCACTAATTATTATTCACGTAGTAACTAAAGAACCAATTAGTGAAATAAAGAATTAACTATCCTGCTTGTTTTTATTTTCTTTAGGTCCTTATCTTGCTTCCCAGCCATTGGACAGCTCTTTACTTTCCCAGCCAAATTTAGTTGCCCCTACAAGTCAGTCTTTGATGACACCACCTCAGATGACAAGTACTGGAAGTGCTAATACTCCATCTGCCACTCTCGCATCTACAGTGAGCAGCACTATGACAGTGACTTCAGGTGTTGCCATGTCTTCTTCAGTTGCCACAACTAACTCTACCTTGACTACAACTTCAACTTCATCTTCGTTGTCCTCCAACTTAAATAGTGGAATGTCATCAAATAAACTACCTTCATTTCCACCTTTTGGCACTATGAACAGTAGTGCTACGGGAACCATGTCTACACAAGCAAGTACGGTTCCGAATAGCCAGCTAGGAGGGCAACCTCCATCAGCTCTACAAACAGCTGGCATTTCTGGAGAGTCGTCTTCAGTTCCCACTCAGCCACATCCTGATGTGTCTGAAAGGTATCTTTAAATATACTAATTTTGCAGAAATATAAATATATGCCCCTTCTGTCTGAATAAGAATATAGAAGAGCCTTTGATCTTACCCTTGAAATTTTAGTTTTTAATGTTGAATATTTTACCTGTAAAATTATGATGAAGACTCTTCCTAAAGTCTTTATCATAGAATCTCAGAGTGGAAATGAAGATCTTGAAAACTGTCTAGTCCAGTTGTCCTGTGATGTTTGAGTCTATTCTGTGACATAATTGTCAAGTTGAATCGCCTGTGCAAATCACTCCAGTGATCTATAAGTCACTATTGAATGACCCTGTTCAGAGGCATAAGAGTTGTACCAGGGTTTGAATCTTTGCTCTGTCATTTACTGGCTATATCACTTTAGGAAAGTTACCTAACCTTTTTGAGCCAGTGTTTTCTTATCTAGAAAGTGGGAACAGAAGGATATAATGTACATTGTGTGCCTCAGAAAATGCTTGCAATCACATTAGTTATTTATAACAACAACAGCTTTGTTTCTTTTATGAAAAAGGTATTCCCTTTTGATTTATAGTTTAGGTTAGCCTGAGGCTGGTTATGTCTTTCAGCTCCCAGTTGCAGTTTTCCCCAAAGTTATAAATGTGATTAAAAAAAAACTCTTAATTACCCAGCTAGATCCTTCTATCTTTAATATCTATAGATTTGGAGTTTTAAAAACTCATACCACCATCAAAGAATGAAACTTAATCACCAGTGAAGTTATGAAGTATGAAATGAATGTGTATTTTCTAAAAATGTAGTAGACCACTGACTAAGTCTGGAAAATTGGTTTCTTTTTGGTCTAGCTCTGCCTCTAGACAGCTTTGTGATCTTGGGCAGCTCATTTAACTTAACTTTTGTCTCAGTTTTAATACATAAGCACTACGCTGTCTGACATTGCTTATACTCTGGTTTTAAGAATTCTGTTTCTTTTAATTGCAAGCCTCTTATTGCCAAGGGTCTTTGTATATACCATGAAATTGTGAACATTTATGATTCTCTTTGGAACGATGTCCCTCATTTTTAGAGAAGCTCTCGATAGCACCCCACCCCCAAAGTGGGGAGAGGATAAGAACCTCCTTTGATGCTATTTTAAGAAGGTAGAGTACAGGTTTTTCCCTAACTGTCTTATTTCTACTTCAAATTTTAGCACAATGGATCGGGACAAAGTGGGCATCCCCACAGATGGTGATTCGCATGCAATCACTTATCCACCTGCAATTGTTGTTTATATAATTGACCCTTTTACATATGAAAATAAAGATGAAAGCACTAATTCTTCTAATGTATGGACTTTGGGGTTACTTCGATGTTTTCTGGAAATGGTCCAGACTCTTCCTCCTCATATTAAGAATACTGTTTCTGTACAGGTAAGAATGATAAATGTTACAAGTTGGTTTAAAACAATTTGGTCCTGATAGACGTTTCATAGCTACTGTTCTATATCTAGATTGATTTTCTAAGAGCCAGATTCTATTTTATTGACTTCATTTTAAATGATATTAGAAATCTTAGAAAGTTTATAAAAGATAAACTTGCAGTCATACCACAGTAATAATGGAGAATAAAAAGATTGCATTAAGTAGGGTAAATGTTTCTCCTGTGTTACTTTGATATAAACTAATTTTTTAATTCATTGGATTAAATAAGAAAATCAAGAATAGACTGATACAAGCTAGAGTTCTAAATAAGACTAGTTATAAAGTAAAAGTAGAGAAAAATTAACCACATTAAGTTATATGCAGAGAATTTGAATTATTTCTTTATAGACTACCATAGGACTATGGCGGTCAGTGGCAGTGTTAATCAGTATAGCTGCTACGTAGAAATGTTTAAAGATTTTTACATAACTCATTAGTATAATTGAGTATTAAAATCTATGTACTAGATAAGAAAGTATAATTCTTTATTATTTTTACTTAGGTTCTGTTTAAATTTTCTAAAAAAATTTTTAAGAGTTTTAAACCTACTATTCTTTTTTTATCTCTTGTTAAAAGTTTACCATTTGTACTTTTTGCCTTTAATTCTTAGATTGTTCCCTGTCAGTACCTGTTGCAACCTGTGAAGCATGAAGATAGACAGATCTATACCCAGCATTTAAAATCTCTGGCTTTTTCGGCCTTTACCCAGTGTCGGAGACCACTTCCAACATCAACCAATGTGAAAACATTGACTGGTTTTGGTCCAGGTTTAGCCATGGAAACAGCTCTTAAAAGTCCTGATGTAAGTATGTTTTCCATAACCAAAGTTATTAAATGACTACTTTGTATCATTTTATGCAAAACTAAGTGCAGGTTTCTTTTTAGTTCTTATTTTCCAGTTATCTTGTAATGGGTTTTTATTTTCAATAAAAAGTTTTTCTGTGCTTGTATGGTGCCATAGTAACTTAACATTTTATTCTACAGAGACCAGAGTGTATTCGACTTTACACACCTCCTTTTATCCTGGCTCCAGTGAAGGATAAACAAACAGAGCTAGGAGAAACCTTTGGGGAAGCTGGACAGAAATATAATGTTCTTTTCGTGGGCTACTGTTTATCACATGATCAAAGATGGATTCTTGCATCTTGCACAGATCTATATGGAGAACTTTTAGAAACTTGTATCATTAACATTGATGTCCCAAACAGGTATTTTTATTTTCTTAAATGTGTCATTATATTAAGTCTTGGGATTATGGATACTTTTCATTTCTTTTATAGTGAATATTATGTAAGAGAATTAATAATTTTGATTAATCTGTTAAATAGACAAGAGATTAAAGCCCCTAAATGGTATATAATAAACCTTGAGGTAATGATTTTAGCCTAACAAATTTTGAAACATGGGACTGGAAGGTCAGTTGCAATTTAAAATCCAGTAAAACATCCTGGAACATATGTTTTTCTCATGTACCATCTAAGATACAGTCCCTAATAAACTGAATTAACTTTATTCACTGAAAATTTTGGGCTACTCTGGTGGCTCAGTGGTAAGGAATCCACCTGTCAATGCAGGAGGCGTAGGTTTGATCCCTGGGTGAGGAAGATCCCCTGGGAAATGAAATGGCAACCAACTCCAGTATTGTTGCCTGGGAAATCCCTGGAATGGAGGAACCTGGCAGGCTACAGTCTAGAGGGTCACAAAAGAGTCAGATATGACTTAGTGACTAAACAACAATTAAAATTTTTACTATTTAAATATTGGAATGTCTTCTGAAAATGGTGGCCCTCTTTAGAATTCTTCTTGATAGTAGTTAGGTATCATGACTAGTTATTCATGAAGGCTGTGACTAATAGTTTATAACAGATGAACCTCGTATTGAGTTATCAATAGACACACTGATACCATATTTCAAAGCTAGTGAACATTGCTTAAGAGAACGTGAAAAGTCCATGAAATAACTTTCGATCTTTCAGTTTTGGTTCTCCCCTTTATTTTCTTCTTTCTTTTATAAACATGCTGTAGTTTTAAGGTCAGAAATTGGTTATATGCAAAAAAAAAATTTGATTATTTGGGTTTAGTGGCACTGAAGAAACAGATACAGAAACATTGATCTGTGAAGGATGAGAATGAGAATAGAGAAAGAATAATACTACCTTCCCAATACAGAGATAGTATATTGCCATTTTACTGAAAGTAAAAGAGAGATGATGGTTAAGAAGTCCAGTGCTAGAGTCATAGAGATCTGGATTCAAATCCCAATCCTGACTTATTGGCTGTGTGATCTTGAGAAGATTACTTTACCCAACTGAGATATAGCTTACTTTTCTGTAAAATCAGGAAGATAATTTTATCTGCCTTATAAGGGTTCTTAGGATGAAATGAGGTGTTACATATAAGTTAATTGGGCATGCTGCTTGGTACATAGTAAGTACTCAACAAATGATAGCTACTATTGCTCTCCAGAGAGTGCTTATGTACTTGCCTAATAAAGGACATGAAAACAGCATTGTTTGTTCTGAGAAGTATGGGGGGATTTGTTCAATAATTTTCAATTTAACATATGAAGCAGAGGTTGGCAAACTCCAGTTTTGGGGCCATATCTGGCCACACTTACTTGTGTAACTGTTGTCTGTTTCATGTTGCAGCAGCAGAGTTGAATTGTTGCAAAAGAGTTTTGATGGCCTGCAAAGCTTAAAATATTGGCCCTTTAAAGAAAAAGCTTGCCAGTCTCTTGCCAGAGAGAGCACTATTTCTGATGAATTTTGATAATTTGTGAATGGTTTTTTAATTTTAAGTATATGTTTTAGCATGTATTAAACAAAATGTAAACTAGCATACCACACCTATAATTTTATATGTATTCTTATTTAGGAGTTGTGGGAAAATGTCAAGCATTAAAATGAAGGAACCAATTTTTCACAAATTCGAGCTCTTTTGAAATGTCATCATAGGAATTTTAGAAATATTTATGACTGTCTATTCCATACAACAGAGCTCGTCGGAAAAAAGGATCTGCTAGAAGATTTGGTCTACAGAAACTTTGGGAGTGGTGCTTAGGACTTGTACAGATGAGTTCATTGCCATGGAGAGTTGTAATTGGCCGTCTAGGAAGGATTGGTCATGGAGAATTAAAAGGTAAATTTGTGTTTTTATTATATAATACTTAAATTTTTGTTTTATGTTAATTCATATACTATTCAAGTCATATCTAGGAATAGGTACTGAATAAAATGCAAAAGATAATAAAAACCTAGTATTCTGTCTTGTTCTTTAAAGAGAAACCACATATGTCTAGCCCCCAAATGGCCTAACTCAAATTTTAAGAGAACTTATTGCAATTTTATATAAGTGCTATTACTGCTATTCTTGTCATCTTCTAGTTTTATCCCCTTTCTGCTTATTAGTCAACTCATCCTATGTTCAGTAGATACTGTTATCAGCATACATTGAAGTTAGGGGGTAAAAGTTGAGACATATCAGTAACAGATTTTTGACTTGATGACTCTTGCGGAATACATTAATTTCAAAACCATTATGTTTTAACTTTTGTTCTCTAGGTTGGTAGCGGTGCTTTTACTTTGGACATTATTATGATTATTATTTACTGTTGATATCCACAGATTGGAGCTGTTTGCTGAGTCGTCGAAACCTGCAGTCTCTAAGTAAAAGGCTGAAAGACATGTGTAGAATGTGTGGCATATCTGCTGCAGACTCTCCTAGCATTCTCAGTGCTTGCTTGGTAGCAATGGAACCCCAAGGCTCTTTTGTTATTATGCCAGGTTAGCTATCTTTAGTTTATGTCAGATTTAATTCTTTATGTACTTAAGTTTCTAAGTATTATATAAAACTAATTCTTCATTCATTAAAAGAAAAAAATACCTTTCATTTTCTTTTCAGATTCTGTGTCAACTGGTTCTGTATTCGGAAGAAGCTCCACTCTAAACATGCAGACGTCTCAGCTTAATACCCCACAGGATACATCATGTACTCATATACTTGTGTTTCCAACTTCTGCTTCTGTGCAAGTAGCTTCAGCTACTTATACCACTGAAAATTTAGACTTAGCTTTCAATCCCAACAATGGTAAGTGAGTTGTTCTCTGAAAAGTGAAAGTGAAGTCGCTGAGTCATGTCTGACTCTTTGCGACCCCATGGACTATATTCTACCAGGCTCTTCCATCCATGGGATTCTCCAGGCAAGAGCACTGGAATGGGTTGTCATTTCCTTCTCCAGGGGATCTTCCCGACCCAGGGATCAAACCTGGGTCTCCTGCATTGTAGGCAGACGCTTTACCATCTGAGCCACCAGGGAAGTCAGATTGTTCTCTAGAGGTTTTCAAATAAAATAAATCTGGGTGATTCTGACTGATTATACACTGGATAATGCCTCCCAAAACATCTGTGTCCTGTGTATGTTCCTGAAACCTGTGACTGTTAATGTTATGTGCATGCGCTTGCAGATCTGAGTAAAGATCTAAGATTGAGAGATTACTCTGGCTTATGCAGATAGGCCCAGAACGCAATCTTATATGTCCACAGGAGAGGGAGACAAAGAGAAATTTGACTGTACACAAAAGAGGAGAGGACTGTGTAGTGGGAACAGAGGAAAGCAGAGTCAGAGAGAAATGACTGCTGCTGACTTTGAAGATGGAGGAAAGAGCATGAGCCAAGGAAAATAGGAATAGATGTTGGAAAAGACAAGGAAACAGATTTTTCACCTGGAGCCTTGAGGGAAATCATACCCCTGCCTGTACCTAGATTTTTGGCCTAATGACTAGCATTTTGATTTCAACCCAGTAAAACTGATTTTAGACTTCTGACCTCCAGAACTGGAAGAAAATAATGTTCGTTGTTTAAACAAGTTTGTGGAAATTTGTTAAACTGCTACAGGAGACTAATACCATTCTCCTGCTTTATTGATATCAGAACTAAAGCTGTGAATTATCCCATAAATGTTTACTTATTTTTTGAGTTGATTAATTAATTTGGCTACACTGAGTCTTGCTTATGGCATACGGACTCTTAGTTGTGGCATGTGGGATCTCGTTTCCTAGGAATCAGTCTCAGACTCCCTGCATTGGGAGTTCAGTCTTAGTCACTGGACCACCAGGGAAGTCCCTAATGTTTACCTTCGTTAAAAGGCAACATTGGTCGTAAAATATTTTTACAGCTTATGTACATACTGTTGAGTTACCTGTATGTAAACTTTGCAGGTCATTTTATGTTCTTTTCTGTTTTGATTTACCCAAATAATATAGTAATTATAACTTTTCTAGATGTACTTGTATAGATTGCATTTTAGTACAAGAGAAAATAAGTGATATACCATTGTTGCTCTGAGTTACCTTAGAAAATGGCACATCTCTAAAGTCAAAAGTATGGGCAATACTTATTCTCCTCTTTTAATGTGTATACAGTAACTTGAATATTTTAATAATAAAGAATTAAGGAATTTGTTCTAAGTAGTCTCATTTTAAATACATTTTCATTCCCAGCATTTGTGTTTCCTATTGCTATTTGTAACAAATTACCACATTCTTATTGGCCTAAAACAATACATATTTCTTTTCCTACAGTTGTGGGAGTCAGAAGTCCAAAATTATTCTTACTGGGCTATAAATACAAAGTCAAGATATCTACAGGGTTGATTCTTTCTAGAGGCTCTAAGGGAGAATCGTCTTTGACAACTTCTAGAGACCATGTACATCTCTTGCTCATGGTCCCTTTTTTCATCTTCAGTGCCAGCAAGTTAATACAGTCACATCTTCAGCGACTCTAAGTGTACTTTAACCCTCTTATTAGGACTCCTTTGGTTACATTGGACCCACTTGGATAATCCAGAAAAATCTTCCCATCTTAAGACCTTTAGTTTGATCACATCTTCAAAGTTCTTCATTGTAACATATTCACAGGTTTCTGGAATTAGGATGTGGGCATTTTGGGGAGGAACCAATATTCAAAGCAGTCTCATGTTTGTTTATGCATAGTTGATTATTTGGCTCTTATCACAATATTTGGCACCTGGTAGACATCCGATAAATGTTGATTAAATTAACACATTTTGGTTAAAACCCTTTCTTGTAGATGACCGTGGGATATGAAAAAGAGAGTATTTAATTTTTTCTTCCTTCTTTATAGATGGAGCAGATGGAATGGGTATCTTTGATTTATTAGACACAGGAGATGATCTTGACCCTGATATCATTAATATCCTTCCTGCATCTCCAACGGGTTCTCCTGTTCATTCTCCAGGATCTCATTACCCCCATGGCAGTGATGCTGGCAAGGTAACCCTGTTATAAAAGTCTCATTTATCTAAATGTCATTCATTAACTTAGTAATGGATTATATCAATGAGAGAGAGCACTTTTTTCCCTTGAAAATTAGCAAGAAAATTAAAACAGTCCATTCATGTACTTCTGCCACAGAGAGTTGTACATTATTAAGAGGGTCTCTAAGGTTCTGCTTTCTCTGACTTTGTATTTTCTAGACTACTTGGGATTAATCCTTCTTTTAGTTTTCCTACCACTTCACCATAGCTTCTATGTAGAAATAGGATTAGATTATCTGAGAAACAGGATATGACTCTAAGAGCTGCCATTCGTATCAGAGCTGTGGACAAGGAACATAAAGGAAATACTGATTTTCCCCTAAAAATAGAAAAAACACCGACCCCTCCCCTTTTTATTTTTACCACTTACAGAAACATTCTGTCTTGTCCTTCTGTTTGAACTCAGAACTATTTGAGCTTCATTTGAATAACATCATTATTTGAATGAAATTATATATATAGTGGTTATTTGATTATTGTAATATGCATATGTTTACATAATGTTTAAAGAAGGATCTTCGTTTGACCTTACTTTGCATCTTTTCCTTTTTCTTTTTTAACTGGAAAGAAATGAAATGATGGAAAAGAAACAAATAAGGAAAAGCACTAATAATCATACCACTTTAAGAACCAATTTTGTCAGATCGTAGTTCCAAGATCAGAACTGAAACTGCATCCTGGGCAGACAAAGCGTTGAGTCCTAGCCACTGGACCATCAGGGAATTCTCTTAGCTTTTTAATTACACTGTTCCTTTATCATAGTTTGTTTTCATTGCTGTTTAGTTCCTAAGTCATGATCAATTCTTTGCAACCCCATGGACTGCAGCATGCCAGGCTCCTGTGTCCTTCACTATCTCCTGAGTTTGTTCAAATTTACATCCATTGAGTCAGCAATACTATCTAGTTTGTTATATCATTCCGCAAATATTGGACACTTAAATCTTTTTTTTTTTTTTCCCNTGTTTATGCATAGTTGATTATTTGGCTCTTATCACAATATTTGGCACCTGGTAGACATTCGATAAATGTTGATTAAATTAACACATTTTGGTTAAAACCCTTTCTTGTAGATGACCGTGGGATATGAAAAAGAGAGTATTTAATTTTTTCTTCCTTCTTTATAGATGGAGCAGATGGAATGGGTATCTTTGATTTATTAGACACAGGAGATGATCTTGACCCTGATATCATTAATATCCTTCCTGCATCTCCAACGGGTTCTCCTGTTCATTCTCCAGGATCTCATTACCCCCATGGCAGTGATGCTGGCAAGGTAACCCTGTTATAAAAGTCTCATTTATCTAAATGTCATTCATTAACTTAGTAATGGATTATATCAATGAGAGAGAGCACTTTTTTCCCTTGAAAATTAGCAAGAAAATTAAAACAGTCCATTCATGTACTTCTGCCACAGAGAGTTGTACATTATTAAGAGGGTCTCTAAGGTTCTGCTTTCTCTGACTTTGTATTTTCTAGACTACTTGGGATTAATCCTTCTTTTAGTTTTCCTACCACTTCACCATAGCTTCTATGTAGAAATAGGATTAGATTATCTGAGAAACAGGATATGACTCTAAGAGCTGCCATTCGTATCAGAGCTGTGGACAAGGAACATAAAGGAAATACTGATTTTCCCCTAAAAATAGAAAAAACACCGACCCCTCCCCTTTTTATTTTTACCACTTACAGAAACATTCTGTCTTGTCCTTCTGTTTGAACTCAGAACTATTTGAGCTTCATTTGAATAACATCATTATTTGAATGAAATTATATATATAGTGGTTATTTGATTATTGTAATATGCATATGTTTACATAATGTTTAAAGAAGGATCTTCGTTTGACCTTACTTTGCATCTTTTCCTTTTTCTTTTTTAACTGGAAAGAAATGAAATGATGGAAAAGAAACAAATAAGGAAAAGCACTAATAATCATACCACTTTAAGAACCAATTTTGTCAGATCGTAGTTCCAAGATCAGAACTGAAACTGCATCCTGGGCAGACAAAGCGTTGAGTCCTAGCCACTGGACCATCAGGGAATTCTCTTAGCTTTTTAATTACACTGTTCCTTTATCATAGTTTGTTTTCATTGCTGTTCAGTTCCTAAGTCATGATCAATTCTTTGCAACCCCATGGACTGCGGCATGCCAGGCTCCTGTGTCCTTCACTATCTCCTGAGTTTGTTCAAATTTACATCCATTGAGTCAGCAATACTATCTAGTTTGTTATATCATTCCGCAAATATTGGACACTTAAATCTTTTTTTTTTTTTTCCCCTTTGTAGGTAATAATTGCAGTGAATGTTTCCTGTTGATATTTCAGTTTTCTTTTTTATCTTTTTCCTTAAATTGCAAAGAATGTGTTAACTAGTCTAAAGGATATGAGCATTGCCATAATGCCTTCCAGATATCTTAATTGGATTTTATAGATAGTGCTACATGAACAAAGATAAATGATCATGAATTAGTTGAGAGGGTATTAGGAAATAAGTTAGAAAGTTCATTGAATGTTTTGTACTTTTGAGTCAGCTACAAAGATTTATACACACACTCACACGCTGAACATGGGCTTGACAATAATACAAACTTGTTAAAATAGTATATTTTCTTGAAACTCTTAAAATTCATTTATTTAATGCTTTTACTAATTATGTTACATAGCAAATTGACTTTTTGAAATATCTTCAGTATTTTTTAAATTGAAATAATTAGATAATGAGACTGATAGTAAAAAACCATTCTGTATTTATAGCTATTATAGTAAATGAATTAACACATTTTTAATTTTGTCTTTTTAAGGGTCAAGGTACTGATCGACTACTTTCAACAGAATCTCATGATGAAGTAACTAATATTCTTCAGCAACCATTGGCCCTTGGTTACTTTGTATCAACTGCCAAAGCGGGTCCCTTACCTGACTGGTTCTGGTCAGCATGTCCTCAAGCACAATATCAGTGTCCCCTTTTTCTTAAGGTATTGCTCTTATTTTTGAGTGATGCTGATTAACCACTTAAGTCCTAAGAAGTGTGGAAGTGATGTTTTGAAGTCTTTAGCTTTTGTCTGAGATCTTAAATGCATTGTCACATATAACTCTCTAGATAAAATAACAAAGAATAATTATGAAACAACTCTAATTCTTAAATTTATATTAAGTTTAAACTTTTAAATAACTTTAAATGGACTATCTGAGATCCTTGCTCTTAATTATTTTTAGCTGCACATTTAGAGTTTAGAGCTAGAAGAAACCTTATATTAAAATACCTTTAACCTTTTCATTTTCTCAGTGAGCATATTAAAAGTTCAGAAAACATTGTTTGTCCACAGTCATAAATTGGTAGTAGACTTGATTAAAACCTGGATCTTCTAATGATTATGTAATATTATTCTTTGAATTATATCATAGTATACTCCTATTATGCATCATTATTTTGAGAACTAAAGGAATCATAATCTTTGTAAAAATGTTTACTATTTACGTGCATTTCCATACCTCCTTTTAAAAAAGCTTGCTAGCTTTGTGTACATTCCTGTGTTAAAACTACGCGGTGGTTTTCAAGTAATGGTATTCTCAGACCCATAGTGACTTATTTTATCAAAACAAATTAATTATCAAGTGATATAACAAGGTGGAGATAAATCATAAAATGGTAAAATGAAATGTGAAAGCTCTATCTAGACTTTGTTCCTGCTGCTACTACTACTTTTCCAAAATAACAAATGCAGATCTGATTTCACTTATTCTTGTATAAACCCACCAGAAGTTGACTGGTTTATTCCATAAATTATGCTAATTTAACTACTTGCCAACTAATTTTTATTTGTAGGATAAAAGTTGAATAGTATATACTTTAGTTTTTTAGGATTATATTTAGTGGGTACTTGAACCAGTAAGCTTGTTGGTGTCTTTTAAGCCTGTTACTATTAAATCTGATTCCCTTGGCTCACGAATCATTGAGTCAGTGACATTTTGATTAAACAGTGAATTTCTGTAGCACATTCATGAAGAATACAAGAGCTGTTGATCTGAATTGACTGTTAGTGAGATAATATATTTAGAGAGTGTTGGCCAAGGTAATAGTTTTAGCATAAGACTTTTCTACCCCTTCCAGTGTATGTGTAGTGGTCTTGTGTCTCATTACAAGAACGTATTCCCAGGGGGATTTCTGCACTTCTTTAGTAATCCTTGGAGTTTCTACAAAACAAAGGGTTCTTTGCTCCTTTAGGAAGTGCTCCGTGTGCTTTCTGCTCTCTCTTTTGTTATTACCATACACATTAAAAGCTCTGAAAAACAGCAGCAAATAATAGTGTTTCACAGAACATGTTTTTAAGAAACACCACTTTATAAGAAGTCCAAGGGACTATCCAGATTCTTTTCTACTCAATATTTATTTGCAGAGAGGATAGTGTAAAGTGGGCATTCACCCTCAGATACAGTGTAACAAGATTAGGACTTCTGGTCTGAATTACCAGGTAAGGCATAACTTACCATAATTTTGTTCACCCTTTTTTTTCATACATTCCATTTTATTTCTATACCATAGGCAATAAAATCATTTGGTATGTTTCTCTCGTCTTGGGAAAAAAAGGTTGTTACCTAGATGATTAAAAAAATCTTTTTATCATTGAAATTAGAGCACTACTACTAATTACATTCATTTATTTGTTGTAATCTGCCATATGAGAGACTTTTGCTTATAACTCATAAATCAAGGGCCCGTGGGCAGTTGAAACATATTTTTGGTTATATTTCTAAATACACAACACAAAATTTTATACATATTATTGCAATTGTAGAGGAGAGTGCATCTCAATATAAAATAGTACCTTTTATAGTTGTACACAGAAGAAGAGTACCATATTCCTTCTTTTACTCTTCATTGCCATACCTAAGTGAGTGTATGAGTTGTTACTAAGCCTCCACTATGAAATTGAATGGGCAAAAGAATGCATCTGTGCACTGTATTACCTAAGGTGTTCAGTCAGTCAGTTCAGTCGCTCAGTCTTGTCCGACTCTTTGCGACCCCATGGACTGCAGCACGCCAGGCTCCTGTCCATCACCAACCCCTGGAGCTTGCTCAAACTCAGGTCCATCGAGTTGGGAGATGCCATCCAACCATCTCATCCTCTGTTGTCGTCTTCTCTTATGCCTTCAATCTTTCCCAGCCTCAAAGTCTTTTCCAGTGAGTCAGTTCTTTGCATCAGTTAGCCAAAGTACTGGAGCTTCTGCTTCAGCATCAGTCCTTCCAATGAATATTCAGGACTGATTTCCTTTAGGAAGGACTGGTTTGATCTCCTTGCAGTCCAAGGGACTTTCCAGAGTCTTCCCCAACACTACAGTTCAAAAGCATCAATTATTCAGCGCTCAGCTTTCTTTATGGTCCAACTCTCACATCCATACATGACTACTAGAAAAACCATAGCTTTGACTAGATGGACCTTTGTCAGCAAAGTAATGTCTCTGCTTTGTAATATGCTGTCTAGGTTGGTCATAACTTTTCTTCCAAGGAGCAAGCGTCTTAATTTCATGGCTGCAGTCACCATCTACAGTGATTTTGGAGCCCAAGAAAGTAAAGTCTGTCATTGTTTCCATTGCTTCCCCGTCTGTTTGCCATGAGGTGATGGGACGGGATGCCATGAACTTCATTTTTTGAGTGTTGAGTTTTAACCCAACTTTTTGACTCTTCTCTTTTACTTTAATCAAGAGACTCTTCAGTTCCTTTTCGCTTTCTCGCATAAGAGTGGTGTCATCTGCATATCTGAGGTTATTGATATTTCTCCTGGCAATCTTGATTTCCTGGTTGTGCTTCATCGAGCCACTGAAAGTAGCTCTGCTTAAGATTTACAGCTTTCTAGGTAAAATATTTGCATATGCTTACTTCTGGTACTTTTTTCAGGCTTCCCAGGTGCCTCTAGTTGTAAAGGCCTCACCTGCCAGTGCAGGAGACATAAGAGATGTGGGTTCGATCCTTGAATTGGGAAGATCTCCCTGAAGGAGGCCATGGCAATCCACTCCAGTATTCTTGCCTGGAAAATTCGCTGTGGACGAAGGAGCCTGGTGGGCTATGATCTGCAGGGTCGCAAGGAGTCACACATACACTGAAGCTACTTAGCACAGTACTTTTCTCAGTGCTAGACCTAGGTTAATTTACATAGTCTATGTTACATAGAGACTGTACTCAGGTTTATCAGTTTTGTGCTTTCTTAAATGTTTACTTCACACATCTAGGCAGGTACACATAGAAAACAATTAGAAATCCTTTTTGTAGGATTGTTATGTGGCCTCAAAAGCAATGAAACTGAAAAAATTTTGTTACGCACTTAAAAATTATAATGAATTAAACAAGAAGAATAGCCATGTTTATAGTGGCTCCCATTCATTACATAAGTCTAAAATATATTTCATCAAGGAAGAGACCTTGGGAAAATAAGGTAAAACCAGCAGATTGTTTTCCATTTGGCTGACCGGTTATCTGTTACTTTTTAGGCCTCTTTGCACCTCCACGTGCCTTCAGTGCAATCTGACGAGCTGCTTCACAGTAAACACTCCCACCCACTTGACTCAAATCAGACTTCAGATGTCCTCAGGTACAATTCTTTTTACCATTAAGCTTGGAAAGAATATCATGTTGATCCTTTCATATTTTTCTCATTTTGGACAGTAGTTTACAGTTGTGTTATCTTTGGATCCATAGTTGAATTATTTATCATTCAGAACGAGTGTTTTCCTTTCTAATACATGTAATCTACCTTTGAGAACAATTTTAATGAAAATCAGTTTTCTTTAACCTCCCTAAGGCCCTCTATTTCATACTTTAACTTTTTGTGTGTGTGACTTTTAATCTTATATGCCATCTTCGAATTTGCTTCCAAAATTTACAGTGCTGGTACATACATGACTTATTTAGTTTACTTGCTTTTCAGGTTTGTTTTGGAACAGTACAATGCACTCTCCTGGCTAACCTGTGACCCTGCAATCCAGGACAGACGCTCATGTCTCCCAATTCATTTTGTGGTGCTGAATCAGTTATATAACTTTATCATGAATATGCTGTGATCTTCATTCGATGGAACTGTGCAAGAAAAGAACAAGGAAAAAGATTTCGCTGCAAGATTAAGTTACAGTTATCTTCTCAGTGAAAGTCATTTGTGATGGGGTCTAATTCTTATTACTTCAACAAATATTGTTTTGACTTGGGGGGAGGGGCGATAACCCTGTTATTTTTCATTGACTATACTGAACTCTTTAGGATGATGACTGATCATACACAACGTATTATAACATTTTCGTAGCAAAATTAACCTTTTTTTTTCCAGTCACAGTATTTGTGAAAAGTAATGAGCCATAGTACCCAGTCATGTTAAATGAATATTAAAAGCATGGAGAAGGAAACATGAGGAACAATGAATTTCAACATATGGCTTCAGAACATCAAGATGTTCTTGTATTGGATTATAGTATCTAGTATTCAAAAATGCCTGCATCTCTTATTTATTGTAAGTTTTTAAATGTATAAATTGTCTTATATTTCTTAACCTCTTTTATAAAAATTTTCCTAGAAGGTTTATACTGCCTTCTTGCTTTAAAGCAATTGGTCTAAAATATATGTAATCGTCTTAATTAAAAAGTTGCAGTAGGGTTGCTTTTAGAGTATTATTTTTTTGTAAGGGGGTGGGTGGGACAGTAAATTTGTATTGTCTTGATGTACAGTTTAATGGGGATAGAGGGGAAATAATGTCCATACCATTGTGTGTGGAGGATTTACAGCTAAGCTGTAGTTGCAGAGTACATGTACAGTAATGAAGTTCACTGTGTTTATAAATTGAAAAGGTACTGGGTCTTACAACATTTTATATTGATCACACCTTTACAGAATAACATGATGGCAATATACAAGTGATATTGTTAGGTGGTTTAACTTAGAATAAAAATGAGAATTCTTCAGTTATATTTTGTACTATGGTTTAGGGCTATGACTAATATTTCAGGCCATTTCCAGTGAAAGAAACTTAGTTTTACAAGAAAAACATTTGCTACTGAATGCTTAAACTAATTTTGGTGTTTAATGTTACATGCTTAAAATTTTTTGTTTGTTTTAACAGTGGCACATCTAGGCATGGGAGTATTATTAATTATGAAAATTATCTTCAGGATCTGCTATAGGTTGAAATTTAGCCCAGCTCTAGGCATTTTACAAATTATTTTAAGAGCAGTCACTCTTGATTGTTTGACTTTTTTTTTTTTATTAAAGATTGGGAATGTGTGTGAGAGTATGCATATGTATGGGTGTGTGTGTGCAATCAAACTGTGGTGTAAATAGATTCTCAGTGAATTCTGGTATTCAGATTATTCCACTAGTTAAAGAACCATTTTCTAAACTTAACCTGTTTCCTTTTGCCTTTTTTATTTATTTAATTTTCTTGGTTTGGAGATGGCAGTCCCAAACACCAGAGTCTGTACTTTTCTATAACACAGCTCAGAAAAGGCAGGGCATATGCCAAGGAGGTTCTCACCTCCCTAAAGAAGGGACTTGAATTTTAGGGACTTTAATTCACCCCTTCCTTCAATACAGCTTTCCCTCTTCTTGTTTGCACATGCCAAGATAACTGCTTTTATGCAGGCTTTATCCCCTTAAAAAAATCCTTTCTACAGTGCTGCTCACAAGAGAGTCCAAGTTAGCCTCCTACCCGTGTAGCTGACTTGAATTCACAGTCGCCACGTCTACCTGTCTTTCTTGGAAGCAGTCTAGCTAAATTCTGAATTTGTATGTTCACTAATTCTCTACAAGGACAAAATGGATTGTATTTACAAAACTGTAATTTGGTATGTTTTGTTATTTTTTTTTTAAACTGAAACTTGTTTTGTAAATACTATATGCTTAGCATAAATATCACTTTCTTATGAAAAATATAACTTCTTCAAATTGTGTATATTAAAACATTAGCAAGTCTTGTTTTTCCTATAGAGAAAACACAATTGGTAACAAAAGTTTTCAATCATTTGTTCAAAATTATAATGCAATCCCAGTGGTCAGCCTATTTTGAAGTGAAAATTTAAAGGTCACATCTGTGCATTTGTTCTTAAATTATGCTAACACACTACAGATTATGTTGGCATGTTTTGTTCTGTACTTAAAAAAATACTTGTCTGAGATTTGAGGGGAAAGATGCTTATTTGAAATTTGTATTAAAATGGTATTCTTTTTTATATATTTTATTATCTCAGTAGTGACTCTTTAAAAAATATACTCTCAGTTGTTTAAAATCACTAATCTATAGTAACCACACCTCAGTTTGAAAAGATATTTTTAAAAAATTATTCCCTGACAGTTTCTTTTATATGGAGCCATAAGAAAGGAACCTGTTACATGATTCCTTTTTATCTGGGAATCAAGGAATAGTTCCCAAATATATTTACTGATAAGATTTTTTTTCTTCCCTTCATATATAAATTCACACTGAAATGGAAAATTATTAAATAGCCATTTGAGAAGGTCAGGAAACTTGTTTCAGAAAAAAAGAAAAAAAATTAAGCCCTTCGTGCAGGATGATGGATCTGACTTACTAATATAGTTACAGACAAGTTTTGTTTAAATAGGTGAGCAAAGTAATATACTTTATACCAGTTGATCACCAACACCATGACTTCTTTGTTACAGTGCTAATGTCTGTTTTTTTGTGCAGTTATCCATTACAAAGCAGGGTGGGAGTTGAGTATTTTGGCATTTTAAAGGATTAGTTATATAATGTCTGCTTCCAGCCAGTGAGAAACATCTAGCCATACCTTTCTTATGCAAGCCATTCAGTTATCAGGACTGTGAATTAACACTGTATGAATAAATTTCTGTACACCTTATTGTTTGGCCAGAAGGCCACCAAGTGTACTTATATGTAATCCTTAAATTTTAAAAGTAGCTGTAATTTTTAAATCTTTCTAACTTTTCTTAAACCACTAAAAATTAAGCTCTTACTACTTAGTCAACTATCCTCAGCTGTATTCGTACTCAATTGTCAGTATGGCACAGATTACTGTATTAAAATATTCTCCTTTCGTCTTCATATTTACCTTCTGAGGTAATTTTTTAACTTAATGTGTTACTACAAAGATTTGCAGATCTTTAATCAAGCACTATGTTAATACTGTAATATCAAAGTACTATGTTGCGTTATTTAAAATGTTCAAATTGAATACATTAAAACGAAGTTTTTAAATGCTGTTGCATCATATAATTTGCTACTCATCCACTATGGCATCACATATGAGTCTATTAATACATTTAATGTTGCATGAGTGATGTTTTGGTCTGGGTTTCCTCTTAAGACTTTAGTTTGTCTAAATTAAGGAAAAATGTTTTTGACATAAAATTCTTTTGCTTCCCTACACCCCCTCAAAAAAATCTGCTAGAAAATCTTAACCATTCAGTTTTTCTTGATGTTTTAATGGGCCCAGAACTGTGGTTTAAATTTTATATATATGTTTTCTTTTTTGTGGAGTATTAATTTAAAACTGGATTTGGGACCTAAAATACTCCTCAGGTTGATGTATTCATGAAGTTTTAAAATAGCTTTAGTTTTCAGAGTAAACTGGATTTGTGGACCTTAAAGTTACTGAGTTTAAACTATAAATTGTAATGTCATTACTGGACATGTCAGCATCAACTCTCTCAAAATAGCTTGGTCACTTTACGAAGGGGCGTTTTAAAGTTGTTTAGCAGTGACATTTAATATGGTCCAATTGTTTTTTTTTTTTTTTAATGTGATAAAAAAAGAACAAGGAACAAACACTATTGCTGCCGAATGCCATAACACTGAGTTGTACAAATTGTGATTGAGGAAATGAAAAGGTTTATACTTTTTAAAAAAAAAACAAAAACAAAAAAAACTTCAAATGGAATAAATTATTCATGAAGCCTTCATTGTGGTGTCTCATTCTCTTGAAAATATTTCCATCTTAAATTAATGTAAAAAGTAGTAGTGGTATTTTTATGCCACTTATAAATGAAAAGGGGCAATCTAAAAACTGATGAGCTTTTAATATCTTTGAAGTATTTTACTTTGTAAAAGATTTTAATCATACATTAGTGTATAATATACAGGAAAATTGTATTTATACATATAAATTCCTTTTAGGCTGATTAGTTTCATATCAGTTTCCTAGTCTAAACAAACTACCTTGAAATCGAAAGCTTAGTTCTGTACTATTAAAAAATCGCATAAGTGTTATTGAAACGTAAACAAAATAGGTGGATGGGAGGTCTGTTGGTTTGTTTTTGGTTTTTTTTTTTTTGCAGCACAGAATGGCTTGTGGGATCTTAGTTCCCAGACCAGGGATTGAACCTAGGCTTTCAGTAGTGAAAACGTGGAGTCCCAACCACAGGACTGCCAGAGAATTTCCAGAGAAGTGTTGTTCACATATAAACAACCAGTTGAAAAATAGCTCTGCCGATTTTGTTTAAGCAACTGTTCAAAATATTTTTGTCCAAACTTAAGCTGAGTAAGGACAAATCCCAAAATTATTGTGCTCATTTTAAAATTGGTGGTCATTTCTGACAGCAGAAGTAAAAACAGAATCCTTTAAAAAGGTGTGAATATCATTGGAATTTCTAAATTTTTTTTTCTGTCAAGAGAAGACAGAAAAAATATATATATTTTTATTACATCTGGTCATTCTCTACCTTTTAAAACAATTAGCAATCAGTTCAGTTCAGTCACTTAACATGTCTGACTCTGCAACCCTATAGACTGTGGCACACCAGGCTTCCCTGTCCTTCACCAACTCCTGGAGCTTGCTCTAACTCATACCATCGAGTTGGAGATGTCATCCAACCATCTCATCCTCTTGTTGTCCCCTTTTCCTCTTGCCTTCATCTTTCCCAGCATCAGGATCTTTTCCAGTGAGTCAGTTCTTCGAATCAGGTGGCCAAAGTATTGGAGTTTCAGCTTCTGCATCAGTCCTTCCACTAGTTTGATCTTGCAGTCCAAGGGACTCTGAAGAGTCCTCTCCAACACCACAGTTCAAAAACAAAAATTCTTCAGTGCACAGCTTTCTTTATGGTCTAACTCTCACATCCATACATGACTACTGGAAAAAACCATAGCTTTGACTAGACGGACCTTTGTTGGCAAAGTAATGTCTTTGCTTTTTAATATATTGTCTAGCTTGGACACAGCTTTTCTTCCAAGGAGTAAGTATCTTTTAATTTCATGGCTGCAGTCACCATCTGCAGTGATTTTGGAGCTCCCCAAAATAAAGTCTCTCGCTGTTTCCACTGTTTCCCCATCTATTTGGCATGAAGTGATGGGACCAGATCCCATGACCTTAGTTTTCTGAATGTTGAGTTTTAAGCCAGCTTTTTCTCTCTCCTTTTTCACTTTCATCAAGAGGTACTTTAGTTCTTCACATTCTGCCTTAAGAGTGGTGTCATCTGCGTATCTGAGGTTATTGATATTTCTCCTGGCAATCTTGATTTCAGCTTGTGCTTCATCCAGCCCAGCATTTCACATAATGTACTCTGCATATAAGTTAAATAAGCAGGGTGACAATATATAGCCTTGATAGGCTCCTTTCCCGATTTGGAACCAGTCTGTTGATCCTTCTCCATTTCTAACTGTTGCTTCCTGACCTGTATACAGATTTTTCAGAGGCAGGTAAGGTGGTCTGATACTCCTATCTCTCAGAATTTTCCACAGTTTTGTGATCCACACAGTTAAAAACTTGAGCATAGCCAATAAAGCAAAAGTAGATGTTTTCTGGAACTCTTCCTTTTACCGTGATCCAGCAGATGTTGGCAATTTGATCTCTGGGTCCTCTGCCTTTTCTAAATCCAGCTAGAACATCTGGAAGTTAACAGTTCACGAACTGTTGAAGCCTGGCTTGGAGAATTTTGGTTTTGAGCATTACTTTGCCAGCATGTGAGATGAGTGCAATTGGGCACTAGTTTGAGCATTCTTTGGCATTGCCTTTCTTTGGGATTGGAATGAAAACTGACCTTTTCCAGTCCTGTGGCCACTGCTGAGTTTTCCAAATTTGCTGGCCTATTGAGTGTAGCACTTTCACAGCATCATCTTTCAGGATTTGAAATAGCTCAACTGGAATCCCATCACCTCCAGAAGCTTTATTCTAAGTGATGCTAACTAAAGCCCACTTGACTTCGCATTCCAGTATTTCTGGCTCTAGGTGAGTGATCACACCATCATCATTATCTGGGCCATGAAGATCTTTTTTTTGTATAGTTCTGTGTATTCTTGCCACCTCTTAATATCTTCTGCTTCTGTTAGGTCCATACCATTCCTGTCCTTTATTGTACCCATCTATGCATGAAATGTTCCCTTGCTTGGTATCTCTGATTTTCTTGAAGCGATCTCTATAGTTTTTCCCCTTCTATTGTTTTCCTCTATTTCTTTGCATTGATCACTGAGGAAGGCTTTCTTATCTTTCCTTGCTATTCTTTGAAACTGCATTCAGATGGGTACATCTTTCATTTTCTCCTTTGCCTTTCACTTCTCCTTTTCACAGCTATTTGTAAGTCCTCCTCAGACAACTGTTTTGCGTTTTTGCATTTCTTTTTCTTGGGGGTAGTATTGATCCCTGCCTCCTGTACAATGCACAAACTTCCGTCTTATAGTTTTGCAGGTAATCTGTCTATCAGATCTAATCTCTTGAATCTATTTTCTCACTTCTACTGTATAATCGTAAGGAATTTGATTTAGGTCATACCTACATGGCCTGGTGCTTTTCCCTACTTTCTAAAATTTAAGTCTGAATTTTGTGATAAGGGGTTCATTATCTGAGCCAGGCAACTCACAGTCTTGTTCTTGCTGACTCTATAGAGCTTCTCCATCTTTGGCTGCAAAGAATATAATCAATCTGATTTTGGTATTGACCATGTAGTGATTTCCTTTTTTAGAGTCATCTTAGTGTTGGAAGAGAGTTTGTTATGACCAGTGTGTTCTCTTGGCAAAATTCTTAGCCTTTGCCCTGCTTCATTCTGTACTCCAAGGCCAAATTCCCATGACTCCAGCTCTCTCTTTAACTGCCTACTTTTGCATTCCAGTCCCCTATATGAAAAGGACATCTTTTTGGGGTGTTAGTTCTAGAAGGTCATTGTAGGTCTTCATAGAACCATTCAGCTTCTTCAGCATTACTGGTTGGGGCATATACTTGGATTACTGTGATATTGAATGGTTTGCCTTAGAAATGATCAGATATCATTCTGTTACTTTTGAGACTGCATCCAAGAAATGCATTTCAGATGCTTTTGTTGACTATAAGGGCTAAACCATTTCTTCTAAAAAATTCTTGCCCACAGTAGTAGATATAATGGTCTTCTTAATTAAATTCACCCATTTCAGTCCCTTTGAGTTCACTGATCCCTAAAATGTTGATCTTCACTCTTGCCATATCTTGCTTGATGCTTCCAATTTACCTTGATTCATGGACCTACCATTTCAGGTTCCTGTGCAATATTGTTCTTTACAGCATCGGACTTTACTTTCATCACCAGTCACATCCACATTTGGGTGTTGCTTTCATTTTGGCTCTGTCTCTTCATTCTTTCCTATTTTGAGTGGCTTGCTGAAGGAAATTATTCTTTTCTTCAGTATTTGTGGAGAATTCAAGCTGCTTAGATATGTTCCTTACCTTAAGCACATGTACTTCTTTACATTGTGACACACTGTTCTACATCATGGCGAATTCCAAGACTTGAAAGCTCAAGATGCTAGTTAATCCCTGGGAGTCTTTTCTTATAAAACTTACTGCCACATTCTCCATATGAATTAAGAGCTACAGATTGAGAGGTAAAACTGTGGGATATGGTGAGCATTTTGAGATGTTCTACAAGGAATATATTGCACATGCAAGCAAACGTTGTTGAAATGTTACAATTTCCAGGGAAACGAGCGTTTAATGGAAGACCATTGTATCTCAAGTATGTTAAATGTCCAGGCTTTGCTTAAGATATCCAAGGTGTATTGCTCTACTAACAACTAGTTCAGATAAGTCAATTCCCCTTGCCCCCAAGAACATATAATTAAGAGTACCAAAGTCCAAAGGGCACACAGTTATTTGAAAGGTCCACAGAAGTAAAGGGTGGTAAAAGATGGTTAAGAATCTGCCTGTAATGCAGGAGACCTTGGTTTGATCCCTGGGTTGAGAAGACCCACTGGAGAAAGGAATGGCAACCCATTCTAGTAGTCTTGCATGGAGAATCCCATGGACAGAGGAGGCTTGCGGGCTACAGTCCACAGAGTCACAAAGAGTCAGGATTGAACAACTAACAGTTTTCACAGAAGCGAAACAGAAGAGAATCTTTGGTTTCAGCCCATGGTAAAAGATAAGTTTAACTGTTGTGAAAGTATTCCTGAGTCATCTCTGCTGATAACTGTCGTTTTCAATGTCTTCTGTGTATACTCTAGAGATGTCACACGTGGGTTGAAAAATAAAGAACCTTCATTCTCAGAGTAGCTATAACCAGAAATTCTGTTTAAAATTCTATGAAGTGTTTCTTGTTTTTACTTTCAGAGGTATCCACCAGACTGTTTCAGGAGTGGCCTTTTGTGGAATTAAAGTTTGATGTTTTAAAAACTTTACTCTGTCAGTCCCTACTACAGGGGAAAAAATTCTTAATGATACATTTCAATAGTTCCCAGTCTATGTAGTGTCTTATAGGCTTGCATTCAGAATGCTAGAGTTTGTCTTGTTTCTGTTTTGTTTTTCTTGAGTAAATTATTTTTAACTAAAACCAACAATCTTCCTCCACAGAAACCAGCTGGTTCTTAATAGTGTTCCTTGTCACTGTGAATTGCACTGTCATCCTTGCAAGGGCAAACCACAAACTCTTGTAACCAGTCATCAAAAACTGTTGGTCTTATCTTTTTACTATCAAATATGCCCATTTCTATCTCTCTTGGTTTGACCTTAGTCTAAATTAACACTGTGCAACTCCATAACAGGTATTAAGTAAAAGAATCTTATCTGGGTGGACCTCTGCAATATCCTCCCAACTTGGTCTCTATACTTTCAGTATGTTTTAAATTTTTATTTATGTGTTTATTATTGGCTTTCCTGGATCTTTGTTGGTTCTCGCAGCCTTTCTCTAGTTGTGGTGAGCGGGGCCACACTAGTTGCAGTGTGAGGGCCATCGCGGTGGTCTCTGCTGTTGCAGAGTACGGGCTCTAGGGCTCGCAGGCTTCAGTTAGTTGTGACTTGCAGGCTCCCGAGCATGGCTCAGTAGGTTCAGCACACGGGCTTAGTTGCCCTGCAGCATGTGGAATCGTTCTAGGCCAGAGATCAAACCCATATCCCCTGCATTGGCAGGTGGATTCTCAACCACCTGACCACCAAGGTAGTCCTCAGTATATTCCTTACTTGGTAGTTTAAAAACCTTTATGGCTGCTCCTTGCTCAAAAGCTAGATATCAAAAGTCTTAGATGATCTGTCCTCTGCCGCCTCCTCTACAAGCTTCAAAATGGGCCTTTCTCTTGTGTTCTCCTCCTAGCTTCCTAGGCATTTGAGTTCTCTGAAAGCCTCATGGTTATTCTCATCTTAAAGCCTCTCCCTAATTACCACATATACCCTCACCTCAGATCAGGGTCCCTTGTTATATACTCTTACTGTAACACCCTATGTTTTATGGTATTTCATAGTGTTTTGCAGTTTATGATTTGTCTCTGCTACCAAACAACTTCATGAGGGTAGAAACTTCGTCTATTTTGCACATGGTTTGAATGCAAGACCTGGCATGTAGTAAGTCACCAAAATATTTTTTGAATAGGTTTCTTGTAACAAATCCCAGAAGCGACAGAACTTAGCATTAGTGTGAGTTTTACATACAATTAAAATGAATTTATACAATTTTAATTACTTGGAACATTTACTTTCATATTAGTAGAAGTAGTTTAGAGTCACTGGATTAGCGGAGAAGGCAACGGCACCCCACTCCGGTACTCTTGCCTGGAAAATCCCATGGACAGAGGAGCCTGGTAGGCTGCAGGCCATGGGGTTGCTAAGAGTTGGACACGACTGAGCGACTTCACTTTCACTTTCATACATCGGAGAAGGGAATGGCAACCCACTGCAGTATTCTTGCCTGGTGAATCCCAGAGATGGGGGTGCCTGGTGGGCCGCCGTCTATGGGGTCGCACCGAGTCGGACACGACTGAACCAACTTAGCAGCAGCAGCAGCAGCAGCACTGGATTAGGATTTTTGCCTGATTTTTTTAATCTCTTTCTTTCTTGTGACTTCAGGCAAATCATTGAAACACTTGAAGTCTCAGTTTGCTCATTTGTACACGAACTCAACAGTAACCATATCTCCCTAACCAACTTTGAACCTCAAAGGCAAATTGCAAAAAACACTGAACTTTGTAATACAAATACAAGGGGTGATTAATATAATACCTATGTTCTCTAGAAGAATTAAGTCCAGAATGAGCTAAAGCTTACAAGAGAAAAGAGATGTTTAATGGCAAACACAAATATATTTCTAGCAAGAGCAAGGATGGAAAAGATGCAGAGTACTTAGCACTCAAGCTTTAGCGCCCTTCTGTCCCAAACTACTCTGACTGAAAAGAAATCAGTTTGAAGTGTCTTCAGGCTCTAAAATGTAACCTGATGGAGTTAAAATCTGACACAATTAACTGCTTTAAAGGAGTTGCTCAGTGCACCACACTCAAACGAATTACATCGTGGGTTCTGAAAAAATTTGCAGATGTGGAGTTCAGAAACACTGTGGGGAAATGAAGGGTTCTGAAAGAGAAAATGTACAACTTTCTGAGTTTTTAAAGTTTTTTAAAAAAAACTTATGTAAATATGTTATTGCTAGAAACCAGTTATAAATGTACTTGACTCTATGAACAAGATCAATAGAAGCCAGGATAAAGCATTATTCACTAAAGCACTATTTACTTCAATAAACTGATTATTTATACTAGTAATGAGATATAAATCTTTGACCTTAAGCCCTGTCTACTGAGAAACATACTTGTATAAACATAGTTTGATAAGCCCTTTAAAGTGATATGCATGACAGTGCAGTGCATATATGAGGGAATAGCTGAAATCAAGCTCATTACACTTTATTCTCATAGCACTGATAAACGATGGAAATGCACATTCAGCAGCTTATTTAATAAGGTTTCATAATTCATATTTGAATTAATTTTAAAAACCAATAGTAATTATACTGTATGTCAAAGGCAAAGGAATTGAATCCTGCCCTCAAAGGACTTACTTTCTGGCGAGAAGGACAAACAAAATCCTAATGATTAGTGTAATATGTGAAGTCCTANAGCACTGATAAACGATGGAAATGCACATTCAGCAGCTTATTTAATAAGGTTTCATAATTCATATTTGAATTAATTTTAAAAACCAATAGTAATTATACTGTATGTCAAAGGCAAAGGAATTGAATCCTGCCCTCAAAGGACTTACTTTCTGGCGAGAAGGACAAACAAAATCCTAATGATTAGTGTAATATGTGAAGTCCTATGATGAAAAGAAGCAAAGGGTGGCTTGGGAGCTCTAAAGAAGGATACTTAAATCTAATGAAGAGATAAATGATTTGTCAGGAAAGATTTCTTACAAGATGAGAAAAGGATTTCTTACTAAAGGTGAGATCTAAAGGATACTTGGGAGTTACCATATAAAACAAATGAAAAGGACAGGAGGCATTACAGACAGAAGAATAGTAGGGGAGAACATGAAGGATTTGGGAAACAAGCAGTTCAAACTGACTAAAATGGGGACACAATTGTGGGTTATGGCAGGAGTCCAGGCTAGAGAGAAGTCAGACTATGAAAAACTGTCTTTTAAGTGCCACCTTGTCACATGAGCGCAGGCGGCTGCGGAGCCGGCTCACTTGAGCGCGGCNCTGCTTATTTAACTTCTATGCAGAGTACATCATGAGAAACGCTGGACTGGAAGAAACACAAGCTGGAATCAAGATTGCTGGGAGGAATATCAATAACCACAGATATGCAGATGACACCACCCTTATGGCAAAAAGTGAAAAGGAACTAAAAAGCCTCTTGATGAAAGTGCAAGTGGAGAGTGAAAAACTTGGCTTAAAGCTCAACATTCAGAAAACGAAGATCATGGTATCCGATCTCATCACTTCATGGGAATAGATGGGGCAACAGTGGAAACAGTGTCAGACTTCATTTTTCTGAGCTCCAAAAATCACTGCAGATGGTCACTGCAGCCATGAAATTAAAAGACGCTTACTCCTTGGAAGAAAAGTTATGACCAACCTAGACAGCATATTCAAAAGCAGAGACATTACTTTGCCGACTAAGGTCTGTCTAGTCAAGGCTATGGTTTTTCTAGTGGTCATGTATGGATGTGAGAGTTGGACTGTGAAGAAGGCTGAGTGCCAAAGAATTGATTCTTTTGAACTGTGGTGCTGGAGAAGACTCTTGAGAGTCCCTTGGACTGCAAGGAGATCCAACCAGTCCATTCTGAAGGAGATCAGCCCTGGGATTTCCTTGGAAGGAGTGATGCTAAAGCTGAAACTCCAGTACTTTGGCCACCTCATGCGAAGAGTTGACTCATTGGAAAAGACTCTGATGCTGGGAGGGATTGGGGGCAGGAGGAGAAGGGGATGACAGAGGATGAGATGGCTGGATGGCATCACTGACTCGATGGATGTGAGTCTGTGTGAACACCGGGAATTGGTGATGGACAGGGAGGCCTGGTGTGCTGCGATTCATGGGGTTGCAAAGAGTCGGACACAACAGAGCAACTAATCTGAACTGAAATAACAGGAGGTGAATACAGCCCCACCCATCAACAGAAAATTGGATTAAAGATTTACTAGCCCCACCCATCAGGACAAGACCCAGTTTCCCCCTCAGTCAGTCTCTTCCATCAGGAAGCTTCTGTAAGCCTCTTATCCTTCTCCATCACAGGGCAGACAGACTCAAAACCACAATCACAGAAAAGTAACCAATCTGAACACATGGACCACTTGTCATGATCTCATCTCATGGACCATGAGCCTTGTCTAACTCAATGAAACAGTGAGCCATGTCGTGTAGGGCCACCCAAGATGGACAGGTCATGGTGGAGAGCTCTGATGAAATGCGGTCCACTGGAGAAGAGAATGGCAAACCACTTCAGTATTCTTGCCTTGAGAACCCCATGAACCGTTTGAAAAGGCAAAAAGGTAGGACACTGAAAGATGAAGTCCCCAGGTCAGTATGTGCCCAATATGCTACTGGAGATCAGTGGAGAAATAACTCCAGAAAGACTGAAGAGATGGAGCCAAAGCAAAAACACACCCTGTTGTGGGTATAACTGGTGATGGGAGTAAAGTCCAATGCTATAAAGAGAAATATTGCATAGGAACATGGAATGTTAGGTCCATGAATCAAAGCAAATTGGAAGTGGTCAAACAGGAGATGTCAAGAGTGAATGTTGACATTTTAGGAATCAGTGAACTAAAATGGACCTGAATGGGTGAATTTAACTCAGATGACCACTATATCTACAAGATATCCCTTGGGCAAGAATCCCTTAGAAGAAATGGAGTAGCCATCATAATAAACAAGAGTCTGAAATGCAGTACTTGGAAGCAGTCTCAAAAATGACAGAGTAATCTCTGTTCATTTCCAAGGCAAACCAGTATCACAGCAATCCAAGTCTATGCCCCAACCAGTAATACTGAAGAAGCTGAAGTTGAATTGTTCTATGAAAACCTACAATATTTTCTAGAACTAACACCCAAAAAAGATGTCCTTTTCATTATAGGGGACTGGAATGCAAAAGTAGGAAATCAAGAGATACCTGGAGTAACAGGCAAATTTGGCCTTGGAGTACAGAATGAAGCAGGGCAAAGGCTAATAGAGTTTTGCCAAGAGAACACACTGGTCATCATAAACACCCTCTTCCAACAAAATGAGAGAAGACTCTACATATGAACATCACCAGATGTTCAATACCAAAATCAGATTTATTATATTCTTTGTAGCCAAAGATGGAGAATCTCTATACAGTCAGCAAAAACAAGACGGGGAGCTGACTGTGGCTCAGATCATGAACTCCTTATTGCCAAATTCAGACTTAAATTGAAGAAAGTAGGGAAAACCACTAGACCATTCAGGTATGACCTAAATCAAATCCCTTATGATTATACAGTGGAAGTGAGAAATAGATTTAAGGGCCTAGATCTGATAGATNGCCAAAGATGGAGAAGCTCTATACAGTCAGCAAAAACAAGACCGGGAGCTGACTGTGGCTCAGATCATGAACTCCTTATTACCAAATTCAGACTTAAATTGAAGAAAGTAGGGAAAACCACTAGACCATGCAAGTATGACCTAAATCAAATCCCTTATGATTATACAGTGGAGGAGAAGGGGACAACAAAGGATAAGATGGTTGGATGGCATTGCTGACTCAATGGTCACGAGTTTGAGTAAACTTTGGGAGTTGGTGATGTACGGGGAGGCCTGGCATGCTGCAGTCTATGGGGGTCTCAAAGAGTCAGACATGACTGAGCGACTGAACTGAAACATTGTAATGTAGATTTAAAAGACTTTTGCTGATTAAGTGGATATGAGGGGGAGAGGTTGGAGGCTAGGATTTCTTCCAAGTTTCTGGTCTGAGCACCTTTGGGTTTTGGAGATATTCCCTGAGATAAAAATTGGAACAGAAAGGTACTTGGAGGAAAATAAGTACCAATATTCCTAACTGTTTTACTCTAGATGTCTCTCATTCAGGTTGGATGTGATTTGCTGGTCTCTGCATATCAAGATGCATCTAAATGTTGTGCCTCCATTTGTGATTCCAGGATCATAAACAGAATTGGAAGAGATCCTCAACATCACTTAGTTCAGAGGCTTCCCTGGTGGGTCCAGTGGTTAGGAATCTGCCTTCCAATGCACAGGACCCAGGTTTGACCCCTGCTTAGGGAGCTAGGATGCCACATGCGGTGGGGCAACTAAGCCTGAGTTCCAACTGCTGAGCCTGCCTGCCACAAAGTACTGAGCCTAGGTGCCTCAGCTAGAGAACCTGCATGCCACAATCTACAAAGCCCCTGTGTTGCAACTAGAGAGAGGTCTCTGTATCACAAGGAAAGATACCTGCAACATCGCCAACACAAAAAAGAAAGTACTTAGTTCACATCCACCTCCTCCTCTCATTCAACCACCAAAGCCATGTTTGAATTCCCTTCACTCTTCTTATAAAATGATCATCCAGGGTGAGGAAATTGCTTAACTTCTCATTTTCAATTTCCATAATTGTAAAATGGAGAATAATATTACTTACATCAGAAAATTAAATCAAGATCATAGATATAAAGCACTAGTACCTAGCAAGTGTTCAATAGATATCAATTAAAAAAAAATGATAGTGTTGTAGTTTGTAACCCATTAGTAGATCGTGAAATCAATTTTTTTTGTGTGAAATCAATTTTAGTGTTCAGTGACCATCAGTTTAAAGTAGTGAAATAGAATATATAACATGTAATGTGTATTATTTCATAAGATGTTTGTTTATATATAAATGTGGATATATATATATATATATCTGTGTCTTGGGTCACAGTGTGCAATGTATAATTGTGGGCCAGATGGGAAAAGGTTTGAAAAACACTGCAACACATATTAGTTCTTTTGTTCCTTTGCTTATTTTTCATGTTGAAGGCAAGACTTTATTTTTAAATAGATTATCTGTTTGTCAAAGTTTTGGAAACTATTAGGTTGGTGCAAACATAATTTTGGTTTTTGCATTGTTGAAATTTGCCATTTGATAATAGNAGGTTTGAAAAACACTGCAACACATATTAGTTCTTTTGTTCCTTTGCTTATTTTTCATGTTGAAGGCAAGACTTTATTTTTAAATAGATTATCTGTTTGTCAAAGTTTTGGAAACTATTAGGTTGGTGCAAACATAATTTTGGTTTTTGCATTGTTGAAATTTGCCATTTGATAATAGAATACAATCTTTAAAAAATGTGATTATGTTAACATCATTTAATGCCCATTTCGCGCTTTATTTTTTGCTAATCATTTATTGCTTGCTGTTTACATTTATTTTAGACTAGGGAAATGATATCAGACAAAAAGGAAATTTGAGTGATTTTCTTATCTACGTTCACTATTGGTCATAAAGCAGCAGAGACAACTTGCAACATCAATAGCACATTTGGCCCAGGAACTGCTAACAAATGTACCATACAGTGGTGGGTCAAGAAGTTTTGCAAAGATGAGAGCCTTGAAGATGAGCAGCATAGTGGCCAGGCATGGGAAGTTGACAGCGACCAACTGGGACGATCATCAAAGGTGATCCTCTTACAACTGCAGATGTTCCTGAAGAACTCAACATCTACTATTCTATGGTTGTTCGGCATTTGTAGCAAAGTGGAAGTGTGAAAGAGCTTGATATGTGGGTGCCTCATGAACTGGGAGTGTGTTAGTCTTTCAGTTGTGTCCAACTCTTTGCAACCCCATGGACTGTAGCCCAACAGGCTCTTCTGTCCATGGGGTTCTCCAGGCAAGAATATGCTGACTGTAAATTAACAAAACAAAACAAAAC
>SJYA01002687.1:2973357-3039978 GCA_006410615.1 Neotragus moschatus
AGGCTCCCTGAGGCAGGAAGACGTTAGTATACTGTTTTCTTTCTCATTTTCCAGATGGCAGTAAAAACATAGGGAGTCAGTAATGTGCCAGGAATATTGTCAACATATAAGATAAACCACATTTTTCAGTTTTTAAAAAGAGGGGCATTCGTATATGTGCAGTTACACCCCTACTTTCTTTGCTTTTAAAAAAAAATATTTTTAATTGAAGGATTTATAAGTATTGCATTTACTGTAAGACTTTACAATATTGCATTGGTTTCTACCAAACATCATCATTCTTTCTTTTTCTTTTTTTAACCACTAGGATCAACAGTGATAATGACCGAGTGTACAAGCCTTCAGTTTGTCAGTCCTTTTGCTTTTGAGGCGATGCAGAAGGTGGATGTTGTCCGTTTGGCATCTTTAAGTGATCCGGAGTTGAGACTTCTCCTGCCCTGCTTGGTGCGGATGGCGCTTTGTGCACCTGCTGACCAGAGCCAAAGCTGGGCTCAGGATAAAAAACTCATCCTTCGTCTTCTCTCCGGAGTGGAGGCTGTCAATTCTATTGTTGCATTGCTGTCTGTGGACTTTCATGCTTTAGAACAGGATGCCAGCAAAGAGCAACAGCTTAGGTAATGAATATTGTATAATATGTGGATTGGTGTTTACTTGGATATGCTAAAAAAAAAAAAAAAAAAAAAAAAAGGAAATCAAAATTTTTTGGAGCTTTTTAGGACTTCTTATTGCAGCGCATTCTTCCAAAAAAGAGAAGATTGGGACTCTAAACTTTGGAGAGCATTTTTTAAAAGTTATTTTTTATTTATAATAAAATTCTAGGATCATTTGAATTCTGTATTGTGAAACGTGCTGAGAACCTTGGCTGTATATACGTTTGTATTCAGGCTTTCCCTGGTGGCTCAGAAGGTAGAGTCTGCCTGCCAATAGAGGAGACGCCAGTTCAACCCCTGGGTCGAGAAAGTCCCCTGGAGACAGGTGGCAACCCACTCCAGTATTCTTGCCTGGGAAATCCCATGGACAGAGGAGCCTGGCGGGCTACAGTCCATGACGTTGCAAAAACAGCCTGAGCTGACTTATGTATGTATGCAGGCTAAAAGGATTAGGCCAGTTGCTCTCAGTGGGAAGTGGATAGAATAAGTTTCCCTAGAGCAAAAGGGTTTATTGGAGTCTCCTGGGAGACTTGTTAAGCTTACATTGAGTTCCCCAAATCTGAGGCATGCTTTGTCCTTCCTTGCCCATTGTAGATCCAGTTGTGAGCCACTGTTATTAATGGAAGTGGGTATTAACCTGTCAGTTGTGATTGGATTCTTTACACAGGTTTTGAATCTCTGAAATAGACAATATAGTATTCAGAAGTAATACATTCATGAAATATATCAAAAGAATTCATACATTCTTTTATATATTATTTCTATAAAAGATAATTGTTATGCTTTTATTTCTGTGCCAGTGTTCTCATAATTGTTTTACATGTGTGTACTTTATTAGGCATAAACTTGGAGGAGGCAGTGGAGAGAGCATCCTGGTATCACAGCTTCAGCATGGACTGACTTTAGAGTTTGAACACAGTGATTCACCTCGTCGATTGCGTCTTGTGCTTAGTGAACTGTTGGCGATTATGAACAAGGTGCATTTATTTTAATCACAGCTCAAAATGTGCATGATTTGATGTCTACACATAAAAGATAGAAACAGGCTGTACTTTCCTGGTGGTCCAGTGGTTAAGAATCTGCTTTCCAGTGCAGGGGAAGTGAAGTTTGATTCCAGGTCAGGTAACTAAGATCCCAAATGGCAGGGGCAACTAAGCCCCTGTACTGCAACTGGGACCTGATGCAGCCAAAAAAGAAAAGAAAAGGTAGAAACAGGCCGGAAGGCAGGCACCTTGCATCCTCTTGGACACATATCCTATTTATTAATCAAGTGTCTTCCTTTCAAAGGCTTGAACGGATATTAAGTGCCTCCTTTTCAAGGCTGTTTTATAATTGCTATTTTCTCTCATTTATGTCTGCTCTGCATTCTGTATCATAAGGTGTTTTTTTGTTGATCATAAGGTGTTTTTTTGTTGTTGTTTTTTTTCTTGTATGAAGTCCATACGATGACTTCTTAATAGATGCATAGCTCAAGACTTGTAAATCACCAAAGTTGATAATATCTCTTTAAGATATGATTTCCCACAGTAAATATGTGAAGTATGTACGTGATTCTTCAAAATATGTGTGACTCCTCTAGATACTGATTAAATTACATACATCATACATAACAGTGAGTGGGGAATATTGAGGCTGAATTGGATGTGGGATATTTGGCTAGCCTCACTGGATGACTGAATTGTTTCTGTGTACTAATGAAGGTTATTCAGCCTTTTGTCTCAGCAAAAAGATAAGTTGCTTTATTTATTTTTATTGAAGATTTTCAGTATTTTATTTCAGGTGTACATAGATTAGGTCATGGACTTTGGGTGATGATGGTTAACTGAAAATCTGACTTTTAAATTTGTGAATGTCAGGAGTTATCATACAAATTGGATCTTGATATTAAGATGTCTTATATGAGATGAGGCTCAGAATTTGAGAAACAGATGTTTTTTACTTTGAGAATCTCAAGGTCAATTACTTTATAATAAAGTTTAATTTTATAAACTGTGGACCAATAAAACCTAAATTCTATTTCCAAAGAAAATACTGATACGGGAGAGATTTGTTTAGTTCTAGATAGTTTTTAAGATATGTTATAAATCTTATTTTTTTCCCTATTACAAAGTTACTTACCTCAACTCTTTTCTTCTGTACTCATACTCTTTAATTTTTTCTTTTTCATCTTCTTTTTTTCTTTTTCTTATTTTTTTATTGTGCCATGTAGCATGTGTGATCTTAGTTCCCCGAATAGGGGTTGAACCTGGGCCCTTGATAGTGAAAGCATGAAATCCTTACCACTGGACTTCCAGGGAATTCCTGATAATCTTTAATTTTAACTAATATTTTCCTATATCTTTTAATTAGTGGCTGTAATGAAATAACCAACCTAGGTAGCATTCCTAGTTCACATCTTTGGCTTGTCTTTAACTCCAGATGTCTCCAAATATTTATATAGAAATAAATTAGTATGACTCATATGTTGCATGTCTGGAATAGTAATGTGACTGACTAATTGTGGTTAAATTGGTACAAATTCATCCAGTCCTGCATATTCTTCTGGAGTATATTAATGGCTATTAAGAGACATGGTCTGTAAGCTCAACAAAGAATTGTAAGCATAGTAAGGGATCCAATTCATTACCTGAAATTAAGAGAGCTTATCATTTTTCTTTCTTTCCTTTTAAGGTATCTGAGTCCAGTGGAGAATTTTTTTTAAAATCATCTGAGCTATTTGAGAGCCCAGTCTACTTGGAGGAAGCTGCAGATGTACTTTGTATTTTACAAGCAGGTACTGTAATGAATACTAAGACATATTTCAGATGCAGTTAAATGATCCTGTTAAACGATAACTGTGTAACTTCTTAACTGGAATATTGTGTTATTTGAAAGTTCCCCTAATTAAGAATATACCTTAAAAGTTTAGGTCAAAAGGACTAATAGTAGCACAGTGATTAAATAAATTAAATTATTTCCATAGTAGAGTGTACTTTGCTGCTATTTAAATGGTGTATATTTGAAGAACTTTAATCATTTTGGAAAATGTTCACAATATATATTAAATGAAAAAAGCAGGTGGCAAAGTGGTAAGTAGAATAAAATCCTAGTTTTGTTAAAAGTACAGTGATACTCATAGGGGAATTAAAATCAGATCTTGCAAATTACTAACTTGAAGTGATGGGATTAGAGCTGATTTTATTTTTATTCTTTGTGCTTTTTGTATTTTTTGGGTTCTTTGTAACAAGTGTGCATGATCAGAATGAAACGATAGAAGACACAGAAATGCAGAGAAACTTTTCATGAAAGTAACTTTTTTAACTAACACTGTCCACCACAGCAGCGATGACAGTGTTCTGTGCAGCGTGTTCAGTGCAGTAGCCACTAGCCACATGTAGTTTTGGAGTACTTGAAATTTGGCAAGTGTGACTGAGGAGCGGAACTATCTTTAGCGTAATTTAAATAATCACATGTGGCTAGTGGCTGCCCTACTGGACAAGTCAGCTTGAGACTGTGAAAAGAAAGTACCTTAATTTAATTGCTTTTAAATATCATTGGTGAAATGTCAAAGATGTTTGATGTATAATACAATGATATATCACTCCTTAGTAATAACACTGATTTTGTTTTCTTATAGAGCTCCCTTCCCTGCTTCCTATAGTGGACGTAGCTGAAGCCTTGCTCCATGTTAGAAACGGTGCCTGGTTCTTGTGTCTGCTGGTGGCCAATGTTCCTGATAGTTTTAATGAAGGTAAATGCAATTTTAAAGTGGAATACTGGGGACTTCCCTGGTGGTCCAGTGGTTAAGACTCCATGCTTCCAGTGGAGAGGGTATGGGTTTGATCCCTGGTCAGGGAACCACGATCTCACTTGCTGGGCAACATGGCCAAAAACAAAAGAAAATAAAAATAAAACAACAGCAATAACAAAAAGGGATATTGAAGAGATTTGCTTGGGCATGTGTGGGACCTATTTTTTGAGCTAAGAAGAAACATTTATAAGGTTTCATCTGAGATTTTATTTTTTGAAAATTTATTAGTGAATGCTGTAGAAATGGCTTTCCAGGTGGCTCAGTGGTAAAGAATCTGCCTGCCAGTGCAGGAGATGCAGGTTCGATCCCTGGGTTGGGAAGAGCCACTGGGAGAATGAAATGGCAACCCACTCCAGTATTCTTGCCTGGAAAATCCCATGGACAGAGGAGCCTGGCAGTACACGAGGTTGCAAAGAGTCAGACACAACTTAGTCACTAAACAATAAACAATTGTAGAAATACTGAGTTTAGAGAATTCAGAATTGTTTGGAAATTACAAATGTAAATACAGTGAGTATGAAACATTTTTTTTTTTTTTGCATTTGTCACCAGTGCTATAATAGGGAAGTAAAAAATATTAAAGACATAGAAGCTATAATTTCTGTACTCATTGAACAAAGGGGAGCGGACATTAATCTGTGAAATAGCCAGAGGGCAACATGAGATATATGGATCAGAAATACCAGCAATCAGACTTCCATATTTTAGCCTTATTGCTGTCAGCTTGCAGAAAAATATAGGGTAGAAATTGCGAAAAATCAACTAAAATTTTCACCTGTGTTTCAAACTGCTCGTGGCTGAAGATTGTGGTTTGGGTCTGAGTGATATAAAAATTACATTTATTGAGCAAGATGTTTTGCGAATTGAGAGTCAAGGAGAAAATAGTGCTAGATCTGGGGTTCATAATTTCTGGCTTTGTGACTCATTCTTTGTGTGATCTCCATCAAGGTACTTAACTTCTTACTTGTAAAATGGAAGTATTAATATTATTTTCTTTTTGTTTCTAAGAAATTTACTGACTATTCCATGAAGGTTTAGGTTGACATTTTCTGTTAGCTCTTTGAAGATGTTATCCTCTTGGCTGTGGTCATTTTTATCTCTGTTCCTCTGTATATTTCTTTTTTCTCTCTAGCTACTTTTATTTATTCATTTTTTTATCTTTTCTGGCTACTTTTAAGATTTTTTCTTCATCACTGGTTTTCAGAGATTGGATTATGATATATCTTGATATGATGTTGTGTTTCTCCTGCTTGGGTTTCACCGATTTCCTAGGTTTATAGTTTTCATCAAATTTGGAAAAATTTCTTCAAATATATGTTTGTCTTTCATTCTCTTTCTCTTTCTGAGACTCTAATTACAAGTATGTTGGACTACTTGATGCTCCATGGGTCACTTCATTTTTTGAGGCTCTTTTCACTCTGCTGGATTTTAACCAGTTTCTATTGCTATGCTTTCAAGTTTCCTGATCCTTTTCTTCTGTAAGATCTAATCTGTGTAAATGAATGATTCTCAAGGCTGAAAACATTGATTCTGACATCTTACTTAAAAAGCTTAAAGTAACAGAGGCTACCAAATGTTCAGTTTGTAGGGGCCTGATCAAAAATGGAGAACGACAAGATGAAGAGAGTCTTGGAGGAAGGCGGAGGACAGATGCTTTACGCTTCTTATGTAGAATGAATCCTTCTCAGGCCCTGAAGGTCCGAGGCATGGTGGTAAGAGATCTTACTGTTTTTATGAGACCAAAGCCTTTATATTAGGACCAGGAACTTTTTTTTTTTTTGAATCTTGCAGAGATTTGGAATTACATACTGGATATATTACCTTCTTCTCTAGATTTTTGTGCTTTGTGCTGTGTCTTCCCCTAAGCTTTAGATGCTTCAGATTCTGGATAATCCTGGCCCTTTTCCTTATGATACTGAGTTCAGTTTGTTTTCTTTGCTTTGTTAGGTGGAAGAATGTCACTTGCCAGGTCTCGGAGTGGCTTTGACATTGGATCATACTAAAAACGAAGCTAGTGAAGATGGAGTGAGTGACTTGGTTTGTTTTGTTAGTGGTTTGCTTCTTGGAACCAATGCGAAAGTCCGGACCTGGTTTGGAACTTTTATCCGAAATGGACAGCAGGTGAGGGAGAAATATGTGTTTAGGCCAAGGATCAAGCTATGTTAGTAGTTAGTAAAGGAGGAAGAAACACTTTTAGAATGATGCCATTAGGCCAGTGGCTCTCAGACTTCTTAGTCTCAGGACTTCCTGAGATTTTACAGTAAATCATTGAGGACACAAAGTGCTTTTGTGTTGGCCGTTATCTGTTGATATTTACCGTACTAGAAATGAAAACTGAAATTTTTGAAATATTTGTTTAATTCACTTAAAAATAATCCTAATCTTATTAAATGTGGCAACTTTTTTTAATAGAAAATTAATTGTTTTGCAAAAGAAAAATTTACCGAGAAGAGTGATATCATTGCACTTTTTTGCAAATCTCTTTAACGTCTGGCTTTATAGAAGCCTTCAGAAAAGCTGCACTATATACTTGTGGGAAAATGAGTAAAAATGGTCTATAATGTTGAGATATTCTGACTTTCTGGACCCCCTGGAAGTATTGGTCATCTCCAGGTTTCTGGGTCAGACACACGAGAACTGCTATATTAGATCATCACCATAAGTTGTTATTGTAGTCTATGGTTCATATATATATACACACATGTGTAAATTATTGTGGTAAAATATATATAACATAAAACTTACCATTTGAATCCTTGTCTGAGTGCACAGTTCAGTGGCATTAATTACATTTACTGTATTCTGCAGCCATCACCACTGTTCATTTTCAGAACTCTTTCATCATCTGATAGAAACTCTCTACCAATTAAGCAATAATTTCCCATTCCCCCTTCCTCCCAGTGTTGGGTAATCTCTCTTCTACTTTCTGTGTCTATGAATTTGCCCATTCTAGATACCTCGTGAACGTGGAATCATACAATATTTCTCATTTTGTGTTTGGCTTCTTTTTACTTGGCACAGTGTTTCAGGGTTCATGCATGTTATGGCAAGTGTCAGAATTTCCTTCCTTTCTAAGCCTAATATTTTATCGTGTGTCTATTACATGTATCCCTTTGTTGATGAATATATATTATATTTTACAAGAGTTTTTAACTTGCAAAATATTGTACTTTTTCAAAAACATCGCATGATAACTGTGAATAGAGTTCTGTCCCTACACAGGAACTAATGCAGAATGGATTTTAACTTGTTGAGGTCCGTGAACTTCACAGTAGCAGGTGTACTGCTTAGATCCTTCTACAGTCTGTTTTTTTATGCCATTAATTCACCATACTTTTCTTTATCCAAGTTCTTCTTTACTTATAATCCATTTGAAAACTAATTTTAAATTTTGCAAGAGGTTGACACTTTTTGTGTACCTTGTATATTTCAGGCACTGTGCTAAGCTCTTGGTATAAGCCTCTTGTTTATAATTGTTCTTTGTGTCTAATATTGTTATTAAAACAAATTTTACCATATTTTACTCTGAAACTCTCTAAAAATAACAACTTTTCCCGAGCCCTTTGTGGTTTAGAATTGGTTTCATATTTATCATCTTTGTTAGTTCGTTCGTCTAACAGATATTGAGTGCTTGCTGTATGTCACGCATAATAAGTCAGGCCCTCCTGAGTATGAGATGACTAGATGTTGTCCCTGCCTGAAGAGCTGAGGGGGTGACAGGCTTGTAAACTCCTAACTCCAGCAGTCCTGAAAATTAAATATTATTAATAAAACATTAGTTTCCTTCTCATTTAAGGAAATTGGGGCTCAGAGAGGTTAACTTATGTATCTAAACATACATAGTTAGGTAATAGCAGGACTGTTGTTTAAATCCAAGCCCTTCTGTCTGGATTTAAATCCAAGCCCAAAATCTGAGCACTTTGTACTTAAGACTCCACTAGTCTTTATGTGTTTGAAAGCATCATTTACATGATATTTTACATTTCAAATCATCATTTATTTAGTGTGTTCTGTACAACTTGTCCAAATTAGGGTGAATAGTGTTAGTGTTAGTTGATCAGTTGTGTCTGACTTTTTGCAACTCCATGAACTGTAGCCTGCCAGGCCTCTGTTCAAGGGTTTCCCAGGCAAGAATACTGGAGTGAGTATCCATTCCCTTCTCCACAGTACCTTCCCGACCTAGGGACTGAATCTGGTCTCTTGCATTGCAGGCAGATTCTTTATTGTCTGAGCCACCAGGGAAGCCAAGGGTGAGTAGAGTATTTGTCAAATGAACCAGTGAGTTTGCTCGATGAATTAAAATTATATTCTGTAGTTATGACAGCCTCCTTAAATGGATCAGGGCTTCCCTGATAGCTCAGTTGGTAAAGGACCCATCTGCAATGCAAGAGACACTGGTTCAGTTCATGGGTTGGGAATATCCATTGGAGAAGGGATAGGCTACCCACTCCAGGATTCTTGGGCTTCTCTTGTGGCTCAGCTGGTAAAGAATCCACCTGCAGTGTGGGAGACCTGGGTTTGGTCCCTGGGTCGGGAAGATCCCCTGGAGAAGGGAAAAGCTACCCACTCCAATATTCTGGGCTGGAGAATTCCATGGACTGTATAGTCTATGGGGTCGCAAAGAATTGGACACGACTGAGCGACTTTCACTTTCAAATGGATCATTTACAGATGTCTAACTGGAGAGTTTTGTTTGAACTTCCTTTTGGCTTAGTAAGTTCTCCTTGCTTTCTTCCTTTTGTGGTCCATATTTCCTACAGAGAAAAAGGGAGACCAGTAGTTCTGTCCTTTGGCAAATGAGAAGGCAGCTTCTTCTGGAGTTGATGGGCATTCTTCCCACAGTAAGAAGTACCCGCATTGCGGAAGAAGCTGATGTGGAGATGGAGCCCAATGTGTCTGTGTATTCGGGGCTGAAAGAAGAGCATGTTGTGAAAGCCAGTGCACTCTTACGTCTGTACTGTGCTTTGATGGGGATCGCTGGACTCAAGTATTCAATAATTTGATCTTTTACCTTTTTGTCATTTTACTTTCTTGTTTCTAATCCCAAGAAAGTGAGCCATAGGCCCTTTATTCAGAGGATTTGGGTTTTCTGTTGAGCTCAGGTAGTAAGTTGACCTACATCAAGAAGAAAAGTCCCAGGCAGAACTTCCCTAGTTGGGATGCATGCATCTATTTCAGTCTGATTGTAAATAGAATTATATAAATATGGGAGGAGCCAGAGCAGTTTAAGAAACCTGTGACTTGCCCACAGCTTGACATGACTGTATGAATGATCTGAGAGGATCCTTTATGTAACCCGTACAGCTAGCTGAAGTAAATTTGTCCTGTTTCCTTTTACAACTGAGATCATAGATTGTTCAAAGTTGATCTGTAATTACTAAGCACAAGATTTCTTAGACATAGTACTCTATCTTTTTGATTAATGTCCTCAACTGTTATACATATAGTCCTCACTTTTCATGACCCCGACACCTATGAGTTTCAGTTAACATACTTTAGTCAAATAACACTGCTCCCTCAACAGTAATGTATCAGTTGCCATGAGTCATTTACCAAATTCTTATTTATTATCATTAACCAAAGTACAAAGTTTACTGAAAACTTTTAAGCCATATGTCACTATGTGGAGGCACACTGTGATTAGTGACCAGTCATAGGATTTCTTTTAAAATCTGTTGGCAACTGGTCCACAGGCAACAAACAAGGAGCAAAGTTGGGTAGTAGTGCCACCTCCTCACCTCCTCGTCTCTCTGAACAAACCCATGTGGTATTTTCCAAAACTGAATAATTGAAAGAGGGAATTGGCCAATAACAATGACGTGTAACAAAGAAAGAGAAAGTGGTTAACAGCAGAAGTGACATTTGAACCAAACATAAATAGAAGAAATAGTTGACTGAGAGTGTTGATATTTGAGAGACCCTAGATATGATAGCCAGATGAATTTTGTCAAGGCAAACTTGAGGGAAGTCATTGGGACCAGAAGGATGAAGACCTCCAGAAGACTGATGGTGGCAACAATGTTTGCATTATAGGAACTCAGATATTTCATGATTGAGAGTACACAGGATGAAATGTTGGAAGCTGATCCAAACTTAGAAGGGAAGGATATGATAATTCATCAAGGCCTAGAGAAGATGCTCACTCTATAAGTTATACAATGAGAAAATCTCAAGAGCTATTTAAACTACTCTTGATAAATCTTATAAAGATAACACTTGAATTCCTGATGTTTCTAATATATTCAATTATAGAATGCTATATAAATATTAGTTTAACTGTTTTAAAAAGTTTCCTTAGGCATTATAACCAACAGAGTTTGTAATGTCTTGACAGAAATTTTAAAGGTAATAGAACGGTTGTAATTTTTCCCATTGATTATTAAGATCATGATGCAGTTTCAGCTTGCATGGTTATTTTTGTGGTCGCACACTACCATGCAAAGTGAGGACTACCTGTATTTGTGTCTGAGGAAGAGCACTGGTTGCAAACTCAACAGTTTTGCTTTTGACATCTTAAGATATTAAAGATTTTGTAAATAGTGAGGTATCATTCCAAAGCTTAGGATTTGTATCTGAAAGGTTGAACTGTTGAGAAGTCCCCTCTTCTTCCTTCTCTCCACTGAAAAAACTAAAACCTAATAGTGTATTCCTTTTTTAGACCAACTGAGGAAGAAGCTGAGCAATTACTGCAGTTGATGACAAGCCGTCCTCCTGCGACACCGGCTGGGGTTCGCTTTGTTTCACTCTCCTTTTGTATGCTGCTGGCCTTTTCTACACTTGTTAGGTACCCAACTGTATACTTGTTCTATTTTCCCAAGGTCTGCTTTTGTTTATTTATTAAAAACAATATATAGAATTAATTAACTTACTGCAAAAGTGATCGAGGTATGGACATTGGTATTATCATTTAATAGAAGGGTATCAATAGTGTCTCCTGTGTGCCAGTTCTTTTGTTTGTCTTTATCAAAGTTTTGTATACATATATTTAAGGGATTCAAAGTAGCTCTTCAAGATTTGAGACAAATGGTATTCCTGATTCCCTTTTGCCCTGTTTTTCACTTCCCTAGAGGCAGCTTCTTTCAGTTCTTTTAGGTGATTCTTTTGTTTTGACTCCCACATCTTTATTACTATGTTTGTATTTGCTGTATCTTGATTTTTTTGTTTTAGGAGTATTTGTTGATGTCCCACTATGAGAATGAGAAATTAGTTCTTCTTCTCTCTGTCCTCAACCTTCTCTGTATCCTTCGTATCTCTCCATTCTCCCTGTACATAAGTTATTATTTTGCTTTGATCAGTACATTATTGTTTAAGTTATACTCTTGGGAGCTCAGCCAAGAAGATGATTACTTTTCTTTTGCAAAACTGGTTTTTCCATTAAGAATTGTCCTGTTTGCTTTTGTTCTTTGTTTTTCATTTGCTTGGTGTTTTATGTACTTAGATTAATGCAGTTTCAAACTCTCTGCCAATCTAACCCTCCTCTCAAGATGTTCAGGCTCGTTAGTTATTCTGTTGGTTTCATTTTCTTGAGGCAATCTGTCCTGAAGCGTTTTGACCCCCTTGCCTCTGAACTGGTTGCTTCTGCACCAGATACACAGCTCTCATCCTGGAATTGCATTTCACTATTATTTTGGGGACTCGCTGTAACTCTTCTTTGTTGGGTCTCCTATTTCCTGCATCTTATGTCTCCATCTTTTTTCATTTGCTCCCTCATTTTGCTTCTTTAGAGTGGGTATGTAGGAGGTAAATTATTTAGATTATTAAATTATTTAGGCTATTTCTGAAAATGTCTTTATTCTACTTTAATACTTGGTTGATAGTTTGATGAGGTGTAAAGTTCTAAGTTGGAAATAATTTCCTTTGAGAATTTTGAAAGTCTTGCTGTACTGTCTTCTAACTTCCAGTGTTACCATTGAGGAATCTGGTAACATTCTGATTCCTGGTCCTTTTTTGTGGCTTTTTTAAAATTTGGGAACGTGAAGATTAACTTTTTGTTCCTAGGGTTTTGAAAGTTTTTGATGATGTGCTTTTGTATGGGTCTGTTTTTGTCCTTTTTCCTAAGTATTTCTACCTTTTCAACCTGGGAACTCACATTGTTCAGTTCTAGGAAATTTCTGTGAACGGATTTGTCTTTCACATTGGTTTCTCTGAAACCTCCTCTTGTTTTGGTATTGGGCTTCCTGTAGTGATCATCTTATTTTCTTATACTTTCTTACTTTCCTTATCTTTGTTTTGTTCTGCTTTTTAAAAAACAGCATTATTGAGACACAGTTTCAGTTTAGTTCAGTTGCTCAGTCATGTCCAACTCTTTGCAACCCCTTGAGTGCCAGGCCTCCCTGTCCAATACCAACTCCTGGAGCCCACCCAAACTCACGTCCATTGAGTCGATGATGCCATCCAACCATCTCATCCTTTGTCATCCCCTTCTGCCCTCAGTCTTTCCCAGCATCAGGGTCTTTTCAAATGAGTCAGCTCTTCGCATCAGGTGGCCAAAGTATTAGAGTTTCAGCTTCAACATAAGACCTTCCAATGAACACCCAGTACTGATCTCCTTTAGGAGACAGTTTACATACCATAAAATTCACCCAATTTAAAGTGTACAATTTAATAGTTTTAAGTATATTTACAAGGTAGTATAGCCATTGCCACAATATCATTTTAGAACATTTCAATCACCTCACAAAGATACTGCTCATATTACCTTTTAGGATTTTTTTCTCAACCATGTCTTCTATTTAGTTTTTAACTTCTAAGAGCTCATTTTTATTCTTCTTATTTCTTCTTAATAGTGTCTGATGCTTCATGGTGGCATGGTTTCTCTGATATTACCCATAATGATTGAAGGGGTCTTATTTGTACTGTTNTACACATCTCTGCGGTTAACAAATGAATTAATTTTCAAAATGAATGAGTGGATCCTAAATAATCAGAGTTACCTATATTTATCCAGTGATGTTAAAAGAGCATGGCTAATACTGCCCTTGAAAAGTTTTTTTTTTTTTTTTTTTTTTTTTTTTTTTTTTTTTTTTTATTCTTTTTTTTTTTTTTTTTTTTTTTTGGTGTCTGTTTTTCTCAGAGGTTTAATAATGTTTGATTGTTCATATTTAAGATTAGGAGACTAAAAGGCAAATTAGAACTTCTGAACGTATTATAGATGAGAAGCTCTTGGGCTTTTCAGAGTCTTGGAGAAGACTGTTTTCTTGCCTGAGAAGAAATCCATAAGCGAAGTTAAAAAGTGAGGGTTAAGGACTGGGAGGTCTCAGCCTGCATTGCAGTTGTTCACTTAATTTTACTTTCCCAAAGGCGCTGCAGAAAGCCCTGGTTGTCCGTCAGTTCAGAGACGCCTTCTTTTCCCTTTTCCAGAGAATCAATCTTGTTTCCTCTCTGCTGGGGGATGGCAGAGTGGAGGGTTGGTCTGGAAGTCCACTGCTTACCCAGACTGTCTGTATTTGGTCTCTGTCTTCATTCTCACTCCCCAAACTGCCTGGAGTGCCAGTTCCTGAGCCCTTTGGGGATTCTGTGGTGTAAGTGGTAGATTGGTTTTCCTTCCTGCCTGTTGAGTATTCTGCTTTCCTGGTCTGCTAAGTCAGTTACTCCTCCTCCTTATTGGCTCCAGCTTTCTGATATTTTGTGGCATTGTCCTTCATTATCATCCTGTGCATTTATGTGTTTTGAGAAAATCCCTTTAATGTAATTTGAATGGTGTGTTTTAGGAATGTATGAAACTAAATACATGAAATGAAGTGTTTTCTCTTTACCTGAAGTAATTTCTTGTTTTAAAAAGTTTATTTTTGGGACTTCCCTGGTAGTCCAGTGGCTAAGACTCTGTGCTCCTAATGCAGGGGGCCCAGGTTCGATCCCTGGTCAGGGAACTAGATCCCACATGCAACAACTAAGATCCTCTGTGGCCAAATAAATAAAAATTTTTAAAAAGTTTATTTTACTGAAGTATAGTCAGTTTACTGTGTTGTGTTTGTTGCTAGTATACAGCAGAGTGATTCAGTTATACAATTATATATTACCTAAAGTTATATACTTATATTTATAAAGTTATACACTTTATATATAAAGTTATACACTTATATATTACCTAAAATATAAATATTTACTTTATATTTTATAGGTAGGACAGCTAAAGTACAAGAAGATTATTTAAATTTCTTGTTCAAGGTCACACTAACAGTAATTGGCAGAGATGAGATTCCCACTCAGGTCTGACAGACTCTAAAGACTGTAATCTTTCTACTACATAACATTGTCTTGTATAAGGGGAGTAATTTATGTATGGTTGAGCATGACCTTTTAAATTTTCTTAGTTTTGAGTATCAGGCTTTGTGGTTGGTTTTTATTTTTGCTGTTTATACTGCAGTGAAGTAGAAGAGGATCAATGGAAATTACTGTTAAAGATCAAAATTGACTTGTACATTTCAACCTAAACCTAGGAATTTGCTTTAAACAAGTCAGTGTTCATATATTTCTATAACCATTTGTCATATATGGTTAGCCCCCGGCTGTCTCTTTTTACTTTTTCGAATAGTGGTCACTTATTTCCCTCTAATATTGAGTTCTGCTCAAAATGCCTCTACAAACTAAATTTCATTTCCCAGGTAAAAGTTGGTCTGATTTCTGTCCTCTTACTCAGTTTGTGAGTTTTTAATGATTAAGTTTCAACACTATAGATTTTTTTCTATAGGAAATAAGTATCAGCTGTTAGTGTATACATTCTTCTAACATTTTAATCCCAAGGAACCTTTGTTTTTCTAAGGAATGTGAGGAAATTTATTCTCTCCAACCTGCAAAAGTAGTAACTGAGACTTTGAGAGGGTTTGGCTATTCATATTAATGGAGAAAATTTATGTTTCTCTGTTCTTCTCTAGAACTACTATATATCTCAATGATAATTAATGGCCAATTCAACAAGCAGTTAATTTTAGGAAAAAGTAATTTGCACCAAAGATAATTCCAGAATGCTTTTTTATTCTTATACTAGTGTATCTGATTTAGACCAGTGACTTCTGATGTTTTTTCTATATTACCAGTACTCCTGAACAGGAGCAGCTGATGGTAGTGTGGCTAAGCTGGATGATCAAAGAAGAAGCTTACTTTGAAAGGTAAGATGACTTCATTTGTATCAGATAGCTGAGTAAGTTTTCTTATCCTTCCTTTGGAAATTCACATTTTCTTTTCTGTTTCAACAGTACTTCAGGAGTCTCTGCTTCTTTTGGAGAGATGTTATTATTGGTTGCTATGTACTTTCATAGCAACCAGCTCAGTGCTATCATTGACTTGGTCTGTTCCACTTTGGGAATGAAGGTAATTTCCTCTTATTTTCTTTCTAAAGAAGATGTTTCTAAGCTGGACATTTTCTTATAATGTTAAGTAAATAGATTATTTTCATTTTGAAGTAATTTTAGTTGTTTAATCGTTTGAAACTTTATCAGGAGCTCTCTAAAAAAATACATTATGTAAATATTATTTACGAGAATAATAGATGTTCTATGTAGAAAACTTAGAAAACACAGTAAAGAAGGGAAAGCTATAATTCCATGTTCAGAGATATCAGGTACTATTAATAGTCTGGTATCTGTTCTTTGTTTAAATTGATGTGTGTGTGTGTGTGTGTGTGTGTATATATATATATATATATATATATAGTGGTTTTAATGAACTTACCAATATATAATTAGCACTTCCTCATATCAGTAAATATTCTAATACAACAGTGGCTACATTGTAATTATTGTATGGGCTGATCGTGACATTTTTAATGGTTCCTTTATTTGCCATGTAGATTTTTCTAATTTCTGAATAATGCTTAGATGAATATCCTATATATGTAAATATACACATAGGCATCCATACATGTATATTTTCAAACACTTTTTAGATTCCTTCCTTAGGATAAAGTTATAGAAAGCAGTACTAAGTAAAAGTATGGTGATGTTAAGATGTTTAATGAATATTGTCAGATTATTTTCCAGAAAGATTATACCAGTTTAACTGTTCTCATTAATGAATGAGAGTGCATAGTTTCCTAACTTCTCACCATCACTGGGTATTACCATTCTTTTTAATCTTTGCAAATTTGATGAAGAATGGTCTTACTTATTTTGTGTTTCTTTGATTACTAGTTATTATTATTTTTTATCTTTATAGTTCATATAGAGTTTTTTTGGTTACTTTTAAACCATCTATGTGTTTTAGTTGGTTTATTTCATTTATAAAAGGCTTATTGATGTCCCAGTTTTTCGATAGGGATTTTTATTGATTTATTTTTCCTTTTACTGATTCAGAAGTACTCTTTATATATAAATGGTATGCTATTATGCCTTGTATATCATATTTCATTGTTTTAAGACACGTACTTTACCGTGTACTGAAACTTGGATTCATTTTATAATTGATGCATAGTTAGTGTGATAGTGTTTGTCCTTCTTTATTTACTTGAAAAGCTGCTATTAAATCAGTGGTGCATATTGTAATCCTTATTGTCTTAAAGATAGAGAAGTATAATTTGTTGCAGATGATTTTTCTCAGTCTTTTCTGCCATGTAAAAATTATTATTTTCTATGTGTGTAATATATTAAGTATTTCTTTTGTGGTTCTTATTTTGTTATTATGCTTAGAAGTGCTTTTCTTTCCTCAGGTTAATAGAAATGGTCACCTCTGTTTTCTTCTAGTGTTTTTGTGGCCTCATGTTTTACATTTAAATCTTTAATACCTTTGGTGTTAATATGGGGTATGATGTCATATGCAAATCTTTATTTGTATTATCCAGAAAGAGAGCTATCCTACCTCCATTTATTAAATACTCCACTTCTTCCCACTGACTTAAAATGCAATAATAATATGTTTACTGAGTACTTACATTTTTTTTTTTTATTTGGCTGTACCATATCTTGTGGCATGCAGGATCTAGTTTCCTGATGAGAGATCGAACCTGGGCCCCTTGCATTGGGAGCTCAGAGCCTAGCCACTGGATCATAAGGGAAGTCCCACTAAGTACTTTCATATTTGGTTCCTGAGGAAAAACACAGTTTAGTGTTAGGTTTGAGAAGCTACTTCTGAAACAGAGTATTTGAACATTATATATTAAGTCAAATTGTGCATCATATATTTTATTTTCACCTGCTGTTGAAATCTTTTGGTTGCTTTATTTTGTATTTTTCTTTGTAGAAAAGAGCCTTTCTTTTCTTTGTTTTTTATTGGAATATAATCGCTTTACAGTGTTGTGTTTTGGTTGTTTTAGATTGTAATTAAGCCAAGCTCCTTGAGCAGGATGAAGACTGTCTTCACACAGGAAATTTTTACTGAGCAGGTACTTCTTTTAACTATTATCTTAGGTACTTCTTTAACTTTATTTATAACATTCCTTGTGAGAAAACTTGTATATGTTTCAGTTTAAGAGAATAATATAGCCTTTATGTTCCTTTTTAGTTTCCAGTGATGATTTATTTAATCTTTGAAACTTCTATAAAGAAAAATCCTATTTCAAATTTGTTTTCAAAGCTATTTACTACATAGAAAAGCGTGTGCTAAGTAAATTTCCTTATTTTGGAGACTTTGAGTAGATACCTACGAATGTAGTCTTAGATACTGTTGACAGGGGTCTCACATGGGGTGAAAGTGTTAGGGGCTCAGTCGTGTCCGACTCTTTGCCAACCCATGCGCTGTAGCCAATCAGGCTTCTCTGTCTGTGGAATTCTCCAGGCAGGAATACAAGAATGAGTAGCCATTCTCTTCTCCAGAGGAATCTTCCTGATCTAGGGATCAAACCTGATTTCTTGCATCGCAGGCAGATTCTTTACCATCTAAGCTACCAGGGAAGTTCACTGACAATTGGGATTGTTAGGAGAAAAATAATAGAGATCTGTTTAAACCTTTCTGCTGTAAGGTGCCATGTCTAACTAGGTTATAAGCTAGAGTCTAAATTCCTTATTCTTGTATTGACTTCTTATTTGGTCTCAGCACTTTTGTCCATGGATAATCCTAATGATATTTTATTTTTTCAGTGATGGAAACTATTCTTTTTTTTCTTTTTTTTAAAAAAAATTAAACTATAGATGATCTATGATATTATGTTAGTTTCAGATACACAACAAAGTGATTAGGTTATACATATATATGTGTATATATATATATATATTTGTATTCTTATTTATTTATTTTTTAATTGAAGGATAATTACAGAATTATGTTGGTTTCTGCCAAACATCAACATGAATCAGCCATGTGTATACATATGTCCCCTCTCTCTTTTAAGATTCTTTTCTATTACAGCTTATTATAATATATTAAATGTAGTTCTCTGTACTATATGGTAAATCCTTGTTGTTTGTCTGTTTTATATATTATAGTCTTTGAGCCCAGATTTTATGATTCCAAATTTTACATATTTTTTAACTTTAACCCCTGGCATTTGTATTTGTGTTTAGAAGTAAATTTTTAAAAAGTTAAGGATGAATTACCAGTTACTGCCCTCTTGATTTGAGTCCTTTACCTACTTAAGGACATATGGCCCCAGAAATTCTCCCCTCTATATACTGAAATATGAATTTCCCCTTCTACGCTAGATTCTCCTTATCAGCATAAAAATATGCTTTTATTTTTGCCATCTTAAAAATGCCTCTCTTTAGTGACTAATAGTGGGTATACAGTTTCTTTTTTGAGTACTGGAAATATTCTAAAATGGATTATGGCAATGGTTACACAACACTGAATCTACTAAAAATCATGGGTGTTTGCACTTCAGATGGGTGAACTGAATGTATGTGAAGTGTCTCTCAAAAGAGCTATTTTTTGAAAAGAGAATATTGGCAAATATGATACTCTAAATGTCTGAAGTTGGGTAGGGTAGGTCACAATGATANTAAAATGGATTATGGCAATGGTTACACAACACTGAATCTACTAAAAATCATGGGTGCTTGCACTTCAGATGGGTGAACTGAATGTATGTGAAGTGTCTCTCAAAAGAGCTATTTTTTGAAAAGAGAATATTGGCAAATATGATACTCTAAATGTTTGAAGTTGGGTAGGGTAGGTCACAATGATACTTTAACTACTTTAATGGAATATCTGAGAACATTTGCAAACTTATTCTATAAAGTGATATAAATAGCATCTATTTATTAATAAAAACATGATTAAAAAGAAAAAAAAATAAAATAAAAAGTAGAGAACTTTACAAATTCCCAGATGTGTGATGCCACCTCATCACTCAAAATAATTAAATCATGTCATGATTGACTTTTGTCACTCCTGCCAAAGGACCACATTAGTACTGACAGTCCACCTGGCTACTTCTCCCTCTTTCAGAATAATTTTGTATCTGGCTCTGTCATACGTATTGTTCTTATTTTTCCCTTTTAGGTTGTCACAGCTCATGCAGTTCGAGTCCCTGTCACCAGCAACCTGAGTGCCAACATTACTGGGTTTTTGCCTATTCATTGCATTTACCAGCTGCTGAGAAGTCGTTCCTTCACCAAACACAAAGTATCAATAAAAGTATGAGCTTACATTTATTCTTCAAGCTAAAATCTGAGTTAATGCTTTTTTCCCAGTTCTATTTGAGTTTGTAGACCTTTATTGTGGATTTTGTATGTGAAATGTTTTTAGTTACTCGTCACTTATATAGTTATAGTAATTAGACTCTTAATTTCAGATTTTTAAAACAGTATAACTGTTTATTTACAAAATGTACAATAGTACTAATTTCTTTTAAATTCTCAATGATATTTAGCAATTTCATTAAACTTTAGTAAGAAACTGCCATTCTTTATACTTGGCTTTGTTTACCAGACTTAGAAGGTTGCTGGTTAGCCATGACCAGTATTTGTAATCCATTTGTCACAAGGACTACTAACATTAAGCTTGCACATATTTTGATATGTTTTCAATTTGTTATATAGTTTGCTATAGCAAACAGATCGTCTAAAGAAAAGGCTTAACCCACAGGAAGTTAAAACAGAAAAAAATTTGTTTGAACTCTTTCTAAGAGGCTATTTTATTTGTAAGGAACCCTGAACAATATATGCATTGCTATATCACATTTGATTGTCTTTATTTTTATGATGTAGTGAAGTTATTTTCCATCTTGATTGTATCTTCTGCTTTTTATATTTTTTGCAAGTGAAGTAGAGAAGAATTAAGAGTCCAAATGCACCCCCAGTGTTTCTTCTTGGCCTGTATTTGGGCAGGCAGTTGATCTCCCATATGTGGTTGTCAAAGCCACCTTCTTAATCTGTCTGAGGCTTGTTGTGAGAAACTATTCCTCTCCCTAAATGCCTTTCTGCTGTGGGGTCTTTTACAGCAGCATATATGGTGCTCTAAATATAGATATAAAAATGGACTTGACAGTGTTTTCCCCACTACTTAAAAACCATTAGATTAAAAGCCTGAAGTCCAAACTCTAAACTCAAGCTGTTATTTTTAGGTTTATCTTCCATGGAACAATATTTTCAATTTTAGGAAAGAAAAACTGTTACCATTTTTAAATCAAAGGCAATTATGAAATTGGATGATATTACTTAGCAACTGCTAAAAGTTAATAGTTTTACTTTTTCATAAATCATGTAAAATTGTATGTGCTTGTAAAATTTTGCTTGCTTTTTCTTATTGCCATAATTTAGTGCCTGTCACCTTCTTTTCTAGGACTGGATTTATAGACAGCTCTGTGAAACCTCCATTCCACTCCATCCTCAGTTACTTCCTCTGATTGACGTGTACATAAATTCTATACTTACTCCTGCATCTAAATCTAATCCAGAAGCCACAAATCAGCCAGTTACAGAACAGGAGATACTCAATATTTTCCAAGGAGTCATTGGGGTAAAATAGTGTTGGGTTTTTTTTTTTTTAACATTTATTAATTCACTTTTCTTTTATTCTTTGCACTTACTCCACATTTTTTCCCAGATTATTAGGGGAGAACCACTTCTAGGTGGTCATGAATTTAAAATGGTATTCAGTTTTTTAGATCACTTATAAATATTAAAAGAATGGTATTCCATGTAGTTTGTTGATTAGACACTTTTTGAAGAATATTTTCAAAAGCTCCATTTTAAAGTTTAAGGAGTCTCCTGGAGGTTGTGTGTTTAACAAAGGATTATGTGACATTTCAACACATTAAACCAGCTTCCTGAGAATTTAAGATATACCTAGATTATTTATGGAAAATTTGGAGTAAATCTTTTTTTCTCCAAATATACTTAAGTATACAGTAGCTTTTTTTTTTAGGAATTATTTTCTTTATGGTAATTTCAGATAATACTTGAGATTTCTGTAAACGTTAACTTTTTCCAGAAGCAGCCCTATCTTAAAAACTGTGAGGTCTCTTAGTCGTGTCTGTCTCTTTGCGACCCCATGGACTGTAGCCTACAAGGCTCCTCTATTCATGGGATTTTTCAGGCAGGAGTGATGGAGTGGGTTGCCATTTCCTTCTCCAGGGGATCTTCCCAATCGAAACCAGGTCTCCCGCATTGTAGGCAGACACTTTACAGTCTGAGCCACCAGGGAAGTTTAAAGACTGTTAAGCATGTTGCTTTTATCTGTCAAGCCATCTCAAATTTAACTTAAACTTCACATTGTCACTTTGAGTTTAATGTGAAGACAGCAACATTTCTTCCAATTTCTTTAAGCTTGGGAGTAGCAACACCGAATAATCTATTTTGAGTGCTTTTACTATCAAAAAGTACTCGTTGGAACTTCCCTGGTGGTCCAGTGGTTTAGACTCTGTGCTGCCAATGCAGGGAACAGGGTTCTCCTGGTTGGAGAACTAAGATCCCACATACTGCCTGTTGTGGCCAAGGAGGGGAAACAAAGCACTCATGGAATTTAACAGTATTTTAAAGTATTTATAATATTACCTCCAGGGTGACAACATCCGCCTTAATCAGCGTTTCAGTATCACAGCACAGCTCTTGGTGCTTTATTATATTCTGTCTTATGAAGAAGCTCTCCTAGCAAACGCCAAGACTTTAGGTAAGTTGTGCAGAGGCTAGTGTTTCTAGTGATAGTTCATCTTATTTGCTTATATTCTGTTACTTTCCAGGCTGCTGTTGGAGAAAATAAGGTCAGATATTCCAGCAAGCTCCAGCATCTTTCTGCAGTCTTTGCAGTGTTAGCTTTTCATATCTGGTGCATAAGTACATGTATGTGTGGGCATATAATCACTCCTGAAGGCTCAGTGCTCCTTTTAGCAGGCTGAATTAATGATTAATTGAATTGTCTGTATTTTAACAATTTTAGTCACCTTATTGACTAAAGGTAAATTAAGACATAAACCTGTTGATCCTGAAATGGAAGATTTTTTGCTTGATTTCAACCTTTTTCCTATTTTTCCTTCCATTAATATGAAGAGTAACAGTCTAATCAAAGCAGTAGGAGAAAAAACAAACAAAAGGGTTTCCTTTGCCATTAACGTTATTGAACTTAGGTACTTTGTGCTTGCTCAGTTGTGTCCTACTCTTTGCGACCCCATGGACTGTAGCCTACTATGCTCCTCTGTCTGTGGGATTCACATAATATCAGAAGGTCAGATTTAGTATAGATAATATTAGTATAAAGTAGTATGTTTTCCTCTGTGTGAAAAAGAAAATTCACCTGTATTTTGGCTTGCTAAATGTAAGACTGAAGGCAGACAGAGAAGGGGGCAGTAGAGGATGAGATGGTTAGATAGCATCACCGTCTCAATGGACGTGAAATTGAGCAAACTCCAGGAGGTAGTAGAGAACAGAGGAGCCTCGTGTTCTGCAGTCCGTGGAGTTGTGAAAAGTCAGACATGATTTAGTGACTGAACAGCAACAACAGCCAATGTATGTAGTTCCATCTTCAAAGCAAAAAGTGTCATTAAAAAGTAATAGGCGTGGTATAGATGATCTTATTTAGAAATAGAAACAGAGACACAGATGGCGAGAACAAACATATGGACACCAAGGGGGTAAAGAAGGGTGTTGGGAAGATCTGGGAGATTGGGATTGACATATTCACACTACCGATATTGTGTATGAGACAGATGACCAATGAGAACCTACTGTACAGCACAGGGAACTCTGCTCAGTGCTCTGTGGTGACCTAAACGGGAAAGGAATCCAAAAAGAGGAGGTACACGCATACAAATAGTTGGTTCACTTTGAACAGTAGAAACTAACACGACATTGTAAGGCAACTATACTCCAAGAAAAATTAAATTAAAAAAATATTGCAGGCATTGAGTATTATAATGCCAGGAGAATTCTTTTAAGGGATTGTATTTTGTCATGGCTGAGTGATTTTACTTTTCAAAAGCTGTAAATTAAAGTTACTTTTCAGTGTGTGGCTGATGAGTTTCTTTCATTTATATGGAGTATTGTGTTTTAAATATACTGTGAATTTCTCAGCAGCTTTCTTTTCCTGACTACATTTGTTAGGGATATACAGATGATATCCCACAACTATAATTATAGTCTTTGTCATTTGAGGGACAAGATGGGCTAATAATAAGCATTAAGTAATAATCTCCCACTTTTATCCACATGTAATGAATTCTGTTAAGGGATATGACACTTGTGATTTAATAGATACTAGAGGAATGAGTTACAAGGAGGTATTCTGGGGAGAACTCAGACCATGAATACTGTAGTAGGGGACCAAGATACATTCTTAGTTTTTATTTAAATTAATGTCTAGCAAAAAAAATAATACATGAAAGTACAGAGGCTAGTATAGTCCGCTTTCATCTATTCACCATGCAGAATTAACAAATCACTCAGAATTTTTAAGACTGGAAGAATCTTTAATGACATGCTCAGTTCAACCCTGTGTTCAGGTGAAGTGGCTGTTCTTTATGCAGTAGTCTGATGGATCTTAATTGGAAAGTAAAGAATTTCAGGTTTGGTGTACAATTTAGCCTGGATTGAGTCTCCGAAAGGAACTGGGAGATTGTAGAAAAATATTTAGATTTTTCTTCGTCTTCCCTAGTGGCTCTGCAGTAAAGAATCTGCCTGCAATGTAGGAGATCACCTGCAATGCAGGAGAGGTAGGTTTGATCCCTGGGTCAGAAAGATTCCCTGGAGAAGGAAATGGCAACCCACTCCAGTATTCTTGCTTGAGAAATCCCATGGACAGAGGAGCCTGGAGGGCTATTAGTCCATGGCATTGCAAGAGTTGGACACGAGTTAGCCACTGAACAACAAAATGATTAGGTTTTTCCAAGATTATAGAAAAGATAGTGGCTTGGACTGGTAGCAGTGTATATGTATTTTGAGAGGTTTTGCTGATGAATTCATTAGATTTGAGAGACAGAAGCCAAGGTTGATGTGGAGGGTTTTGGCCTGAGCCGCTGCTGCTAAGTCACTTCAGTCGTGCCGACTCTTCGCGACCCCATGGACTGCAGCCTACCAGGCTCCTCCACCCATGGGATTTTCCAGGCAAGAGTACTGGAGTGGGGTGCCATGGCCTTCTCCGGCCTGAGCTAGACAGTGGCTATCTACTGAAATTAATGGCAGGTTTGTGGGCAGTCAGGAGCTGGTTTGGGACATACTAAGTTTGAGATGTCTGATGAAGTGGGGATGTTTTGAAAATAATTGTAAACGCTGGCCTGGAATTTAGATAAGATAAACCTGGACTGAAGCATATGAGATTCTTCAGCATATGTATGATATTTATAATCATGATATTAAGTAGGATTACCAAGGGAGAAGGTGTGGAAGGAGACTTGGGGGCTGTGATGTTCTGCATGCCAAGAGAAGAATGTTTCAGAGAGGAGAGCGAGATCACTTGTATCAAATGATGGTGATTGATCAAGTAAGGTTAGGACTTAGGCTCAGCTGATGATCAGGTTTAGCTTGCTAGAGGTCCTTTGACCTTTACAGGACCTTACAGGTCCTTTTTTTTCCCCTCAGAATTAAAGCCTGATTTTAGTAAATTCAAAAGCAAATTAGAGGAGATAATATGAAACACAGTGAATACAGACAGTTCTTTTGAAAAGCTGTAAAGAGAAGGAGGGAAATGAATATGGTAATTGGAGAGGAAAATGAGGTCAAGAGAGGACTTTTTATTTTTTTTAAGCTGAAAGCTTTAAGAGAATATTGTATGCTGTTGGAAGTAATCTAGTAGAGGGAAGCTTTAGGAGAGAATCACTAGAGGGATGTCCTTGATAGGTGAGAGGAGACTGGGTGTGGAAGACAGACGGAGGGACTGAGCTTTCCTTGGAGAGTTTTTTCCCATAGTTTAAGAAAATTTTTTTTCTAGCCTAATTTCTTAGTCCAAAGGAATAAATTAACTGCAGAATATGTCATAACATGAGAGAAGTTTTCTCTTCCACAGCCAAAAATGATGAGTATTCCTCCTCAAACTTATTCCTACCTACGAAGTTGTGTTGTTTCAGTACCTTGCTAACTGGTCTGTGGTTTTGGGCCTTATAATAAACATCATTAGCAGGCACCAAGTAGCTGTTGAAGCTCAAATACAGAATTCCAACGTCTGAGATAGAGCCAAGTATTAGAATATCATAGTCATTAAAAAAAAGTGTTTTATACATACATATTTTTTCACATATGCATTTTTTGATTCATTTAAAAATATTTGTAATAAAAGTGCACATATTGTGTGTTTAGTCACTCAGTCATGTCCTGCTCTCTGCAGTCCCATAGACTGTAGCCCGCCAGGCTCCTCTATCCATGGGATTCTCCAGGCAAGGATACTGGAGTGGGTAGTTGTTCCCTTTTCCCGGGGATCTTCCTGACCCAGGGATCAAACCTGGGTCTTCTGCTTTGCAGTTAAATACTGTATTGATCTAAAAGAACATGTGTAAGAAATAGCATAATAAATCCCTTGTACTATCCTTTTATTAATACCCCGTTAAAATATGAACATTGCCATTGTATTTTCAGTTTTTATACTTAAAAAATGTTTCCTGTTTATTATATCTGAAAATTTTATTACTAGGTAAAAGTTTATTTTTATGTACTTTAAAAAAATTTTGATTTTATATTGGAGTATAGTTCATTAAACTAAAGGGCTTCCATGATGCTTCAGATGATAAAGAATCTGCCTGCAATGCAGGAGACACGGGTTTAATCCCTGGGTTGAGAGGCTCCCCTGGAGAAGGGAATGGGTACCCACTCCAGTATTCTTGCCTGGAGAATTCCATGGACTGATTAGCCTGATGGGCTACAGTCCATGGGGTCACAAAGACTTGAATGTGACTGAGAGACTAACATTTTCACTTTCTTTTCATCATTAATTAAAAATGAGATGCTAGTTTCAGGTGTACAGCCGAGGGATTCAGTTATATCCTTACAAGTATTACAGAACATTGATCTGAGTTCCCTGTGCTATACATAGGTCCTAGTTGGTTATTTATTTTAAATATTTACTGAACATTTTAAATACAGAAGTTATATTTACATAATTTTGAGGTAAAAACAGTACTAATGAATACTGAACATGTTTTATCAGCTTTACCTGTTTATCTGCTCCTAAAGCAGCCAATGGGATGCTAAACACAGTCTCACACTTAAGTAGCTTACTTGCATAACTCTGTCCCTTAACATCATTTATTTTATTTTAAAAAATATTTATTTATTTTATTTTTGGCTTTGCTGGGTCTTCATTGCTGCACACCCACTGTCTCTAGCTTGGAAAGCAGGGACTGCTCCTTGTTGGGGTGCATGGGCTTCTCATTGGTGGGGCGCAGTCTCTCAGGCCTGTGGGCTCAGTAGNAAAAATATTTGTAATAAAAGTGCACATATTGTGTGTTTAGTCACTCAGTCATGTCCTGCTCTCTGCAGTCCCATAGACTGTAGCCCGCCAGGCTCCTCTATCCATGGGATTCTCCAGGCAAGGATACTGGAGTGGGTAGTTGTTCCCTTTTCCCGGGGATCTTCCTGACCCAGGGATCAAACCTGGGTCTTCTGCTTTGCAGTTAAATACTGTATTGATCTAAAAGAACATGTGTAAGAAATAGCATAATAAATCCCTTGTACTATCCTTTTATTAATACCCCGTTAAAATATGAACATTGCCATTGTATTTTCAGTTTTTATACTTAAAAAATGTTTCCTGTTTATTATATCTGAAAATTTTATTACTAGGTAAAAGTTTATTTTTATGTACTTTAAAAAAATTTTGATTTTATATTGGAGTATAGTTGATTAAACTAAAGGGCTTCCATGATGCTTCAGATGATAAAAGAATCTGCCTGCAATGCAGGAGACACGGGTTTAATACCTGGGTTGAGAGGCTCCCCTGGAGAAGGGAATGGGTACCCACTCCAGTATTCTTGCCTGGAGAATTCCATGGACTGATTAGCCTGATGGGCTACAGTCCATGGGGTCACAAAGACTTGAATGTGACTGAGAGACTAACATTTTCACTTTCTTTTCATCATTAATTAAAAATGAGATGCTAGTTTCAGGTGTACAGCCGAGGGATTCAGTTATATCCTTACAAGTATTACAGAACATTGATCTGAGTTCCCTGTGCTATACATAGGTCCTAGTTGGTTATTTATTTTAAATATTTACTGAACATTTTAAATACAGAAGTTATATTTACATAATTTTGAGGTAAAAACAGTACTAATGAATACTGAACATGTTTTATCAGCTTTACCTGTTTATCTGCTCCTAAGGCAGCCAATGGGATGCTAAACACAGTCTCACACTTAAGTAGCTTACTTGCATAACTCTGTCCCTTAACATCATTTATTTTATTTTAAAAAATATTTATTTATTTTATTTTTGGCTTTGCTGGGTCTTCATTGCTGCACACCCACTGTCTCTAGCTTGGAAAGCAGGGACTGCTCCTTGTTGGGGTGCATGGGCTTCTCATTGGTGGGGCGCAGTCTCTCAGGCCTGTGGGCTCAGTAGTTGTGGCTCCCGGGCTCCAGAGCACAGGCTCGTTAGGTTGTGGTGCACGGGCTTAGTTGCTCCATGACATGTGGGATCTTCCTGGATCAGGGATTGAACCTAGGTCTCCTGCATTGTCAGGTGGATTCTTTACCACTCAGCCACCAGGGAAGCCCCTTATCTTCATTTAAAAACAAGCTCTGGGTGCTTTTTCTGCTTCTGTCCTGTTTCATATGAAATTTCCTTCTTTGTCATCAGCAGAACAAGACCTATCCTGTGATACTTGGGAAACTGTAATGTTCGGTGGCTCTAAATTCCTGCACTTGAAGTTTTTCTTTGTACTTGATAGTTAATTATTGTCTTCCCAGAAGAAAGTTAATTCCACCTGCCTCTTTCAAAATGTAGAAACCTTTAAGCAGACACTGACAGATGTTATTTCTTGGCAGCTTGAAGTTTCAGTACTGTAAAATCGAGTTTGACCAAAAAAGGTTCTAACAGTCATATGATCGTCCTGTGGAGTAAAAGTATAAGAATTGTAAACTTATTTCATTATTTACCTAATTGCTTACCTATCTTACTTAATGCAAAAGAACTGTTTTTAAAAATAAAAATATTTATTAAAAGAGTGTTTTACTGAAGAAAATTGAGGAAGTGAGAAAAGTACGAAGACCAGAGTATAAACCACCCGTAATTCTACTGCCCAGAGATAATCACCACAGAATTTTGCTAGGGAAAAAAAACCCTTCAGTCTTTGCACGTGTGATAACCTTCCTAAAGTTTGGAATCATAAGTTTTTAATCTACCCTTTTTACTTAAGATTACACTTTAAGCATTTGGCCTATTATAGTACATTTTTTGAAACATGATTAATAGCTGTATCATATTTCTTCATAAATGTGTATTATTACTTAAAAAATACCTTATTATTGGAGATGTTTCTACATTTTCCCGTTATAGACACTGGCAGAATGAATATTCTTAGAGCTAACTCTGTATACAGATATAATTATTTATTTCTTTAGGACAGAACTACTAAACCAAAGATTTTTGAATTCCAGTATTTAAAAAATGAATCGTCATACTGTTTTCCAGATAGTTTTTACCATTATAGACATTTTGTAGAAGACATGTGTGTAAGACACTTGATACGATGTGAGTACCAATTTTTTTGCATTCACAATGATAGCAGTTGGGTGTTATCATTTGTTTATGGTGTATTTTGATTATAGAATTCTGTGGAGAGGAGACTCTTTGAAAGTAAGATACTAACATTATATGACTAATCACTTACATTTTCTTTTAGGACATTATTTCATTTTTAAAATTTACATATGCCTTTAATTAATTTATGTATGCCCACCTCCCAGCAGTAAAAGCCCTGAGCCCTAACTATTGGACCACCAGGGACTTCCCTGAAATATTTTTTTCTTTTAAAATTATTACAATGTAAAATTCATGAAGTTATCGCGTATGGGCTGCAGACTGGCTTCCCAGGTGGCACAGTGGTAAAGGATCTGCCTGCCCATATAGGAGACATAAGAGATGTGGCTTCAGTCTTTGGGTGGGAAAGATCCGCTGGGGAGAGGGCATGGCAACCCTCTCCAGTACTCTTGCCTGGAGAATCCCATGGACAGACAAGCCTGGCAGGCTACAATCCATGGGGTTGCAAAGAGCTGGACATGACTGAGCACACATACGTGGATACAGATTCAGTTAAAAATTTTTTTTCATTTTATACATTTTATTTATTTATATTTGGTTGTACTGAGTCTTCATTGCTGCATGGGCTTTTCTCTTGTTGTGATGAGCAGGGGCTACTCTGTAGTTGCAGTGTGAGGGTTTCTCATTGTTATGGCTCCTCTTATTGTGGAGCGTGGGGCTCCAGGGGCCTTGAATTCAGTAGCTGTGCACAGGCCTAGTTGCTCCGTGGCATGTGTGATCTTCCTGGATTGAGGATCAAAACCTTGTCTCCTGCATTGGCAGGTAGATTCTTTACCACTGAGCCACCAGGGAAGCCCCTAGTTGTTATTGTTGTTTTTAAATAATTGGTTATTTGTCAACATCACAAAGCGAATAACCTATCATTTTCCTATTAACTTGGAAAGTTGCTCTGATGTATATTGAAGTTTTATTACAAACCTATGTCTATTTTTTTTTTTCTGTTAGGCATTTCCAGTCTCTTTCACAACTATAGTTCTTGTTCAATATTTCTGTCCATTTTCACGTATATAATCTTGCACATGAACTCTAAGATTTTGTCAAATTCTGTAGAAGAAAAGTATATTTGGATTTTGGTTAGAATTATGTTATACTAGAAACTAATTTAGAGAGAATTTACATCTTTACAATAAAAGTCTTTCCAGCTAGGAGTATGAAATAATTTTTTTAAAGACTTATTTTGGGTCAGCTGTGCAGCTTGCAAGATCATAGTTCCCTAACCCGAAATCAAACCCATCTTCCCAGCGGTAAAATCCCTGAGTCCTATACCACTGGACTGCCAGGGAATTCCCTGAAATAATTTTTCCTTTAAATTATTAAAATGTAAGATTCATGAAGGCCAATTTTTATCTTTTTTTGCTACTGTGTCATTGAGTCAGACAGGACTGAGCGACTTTCACTTACTCATTTAGAATATTACTTGATACAGAGTAATCACTTAATACATGTTTTAAATGTGTGGATTCAAATTATTTTTTTTTATGTCAATTAAACTTTGTATAATTTTTTTCTTAAGTTATTGCTAGTTACAAGGAAGGTATAGACGTTTACTTCGGGTTTAGTCAGGCTCTGAATTTCTTAGAGTATCATTTTAAAAAAATTTATCAAGGGAATACTTTTCCAGCATAATTTGGTGTATTTATATAATTTGTTGTATAATTGATGTCTATATTTCTGGGGTGGGCCCTACTTGCTCTGGGTATATTATTCTTTAGCATGATGCTAGATTTGATTTTTCTTTTTTTCTTATATGATTTTTTTCCATCTGTGTTTAAGCAAGTGAAATAGGCCTTTTTTCTCTTCACTTCTTTTTATCCTGGCTTTAGTTTACACTAATTTCATAAGTGAATTTGTTTTCCATAGGAGTGTTTTAAGGACTAAAATGTTACAAAAGCTAAGGGCAATGTAACTTTTGTTTCTGATTATTACTGGTCTATGATATGCAAGAAATTTTTGTGTATTTAATTTTATATCTGGCAACTCTACTAAATTTATTAGTTTTCACAGTATTTCTTCCTTTTTTCTTTTCTTTTCTTAATTCTTGTTACCTTGATGGAACTTTGATGTCCAGAAAAGCTTCCTCAGCCACTCTTTTACCAGCCAACTCTACTTCATTCTTTAGGAAATTATTTGGAGAAGGAAATGGCAACCCACTCTGGTACTCTTGCCTGGAAAATCCCATGGACAGAGGAGCCTGGTAGGCTGCAGTCCATGGGGTCGCACAGAGTCAGACACGACTGAGCGCCTTCGCTTTCTTTCATTTTGATTGAGGCACAAAGCCATACACTGTAAGGTATTCCTTAAATGTTGGCCCCTCATCTTACTGTGGGAGCCCTAAGTATTCTTTCACCTCAGCATTTGCATGAGAGTCATTTACACATTTATGGGCTGAAATATTTGTCATTTTTACCACTTTTTTTTTTTAGTTCTAACAGTTTTTTGATAGAATCTTTAAGATTTTCTATATAATGCCATATCTACAAATAGTGGCAGTTTTACTTCTTCCTTTCCAGTTTGGATAGTGTTGGAGCCAGAATTTGATTGTACTGGAAGCTATGTTTTCTTAAACTGTGTTTTGAGATACATTCTTACCCAATTCATAAGAGATGGGTGTGGAAAACTGGGATGCTAATTCACTGACTTGCAGGGGTATCATGTCTAATCAAGAGGTGTATTGTATATTTAAACAATGATTCTCAACCTTTATTGCACTCATATACTTCTTAACTCCAATCAATAAAAATTTGTTGAGCTTTACATTATGTGGTTTGTATTTGGAAAAGAATAAGTATATTAGATATAGTTTTTCAAACTATGGACAGCCTGGTTGAGATGCTCGTAAGTTCTGTTGTACATGCAAAGCAGCTTGGAATAAGATAAGGGTGTCAGGCATATAGCATATGGTGGAGATGAGACAGAAAGTGTTGATTGGCAAGGACCTTTACCCTGGGGATCTGGAAATCCATGAATCCAGATATTTGAGCATGGATCCAGAGACACATGATCTGGTCAAATCTGAATTTAAATAAGACTGTGGCACCAGTGTGAAGGATGGTTCAAAAAGAAAAGGAATTGGAGTCTGGAAAATTGAAAATTGAACCATAATAGTTATTTAAATAAATGATGAGTAGGTATTAGGATAGCAGAAAAAGAATAGAAATTAAGGTGGATTTGCTTAAAAAAAAAGATGGAGTTGTTAGTTGAAGATAGAAGTTGTAAGAGAAGAAAGTCATTCATATAGAGTCAGTCACCACTAATAGCTAATATGATTAAGGCTGCTGGCATCATGAAGCTTTAAGCCATGTGGTCATGACTGCATTTGTCTTCCTAATTAGGTTTGGGGGAGTTTCTCTTCTATTTTTTTAAGAGTAGGGCACTTCTGCAGGTGGCTTCTCATGATTTTCCTTCCCACTGGTTTTGGTTTCAGGGCATTTTCCAGATCTTGCCCTGAACTATGTTCTTGCTTGTCATATGTATTCACTGCTTTTGTAGTGACTCTTTATCTTTTATAAGCTATAGTCACAGGTTAAGTGAACTAAGAGTAATTTGATGTTGTGTTTGTTCCCATTTGTGTTGAAGGTTAAGATTTATGTTGTTCTGACGTTATATCTTAAATTTCTTATTTTTGACTGACAGCTGCCATGCAAAGAAAACCCAAATCATATTCATCTTCTTTAATGGATCAGATTCCTATCAAATTCCTTATTCGACAGGCTCAAGGACTTCAGCAAGAGTTGGGAGGTATTTGTTTTATTTGCTTTTTACTGATAATGTTTATTGGTAAAAAAAAATACCTACTTTTTTTTAAATTTAATTTTTATTTTTTTTAGCACCAAAACATTTTGTATTGGGGTATAGCCAATTAACAATGTGATATTTTCATTCGAACAGTGAAGGGACTCACCCATACATACACATGTGTCCATTCTCCCCTGAATGCCCCTCCTATCCAGGCTGGCGTATAACATTGAGCAGAGTTCCATGTGTTACCCAATAGGTAAAAACTACCTACTGTATGTAAGATTATAAAGTGTAATAGGTGCTCAAAGCTAAACATTCAATTTAAGGGTGAATTTCTCTTTACTTTCCTGGCTATCTTACTCCCTGAAAACTATATTTCCCACCCCCGAGGCCCTCGCTATTTCCTTTGGGCATGCAGTTTCACACATTCTTTTCTACAGGTTGAACCATATGAGATTACAAGTATTCAACTATTTTTGACCTCTGAAAATGCAGTTTCATGTGGTTAAAGCTAATAGAAACACACACAAGTAAAAAAAACTTTTTTTAAGCTCTAAATGGTATCCTACTGCATTTCCTCTGAGACTTGCTTTCTTCTGTTGGAGTCTTGGAGTTCTTATCATGTCACTACATGTAGATCTACATTATTGTTTTAAATTGCTACATAACATGCCATGGCATGAAATTACTATAATACTTTTACTGTAAAACTGTCAAGTAGAAATATAGTAATATGTTTTGAAATTCAATTTTTTTCTTAATTCAACAGCTTTTTATAATGTTTGAATGTATGGATTTTTTTTCTCTTTGATTTGTTTCTTTGAAGCTCAGATTTTATTTTTCTGTTTTTATTATGGTTGATTTGAAGGGTGAACATGAACTTTCTTTGGTCTTCTTTAGCCAGATGTCTGCATTTATTTATATCTTTGCATAATCTCTTTTCAGAGAAGTGATGTTATATTTTGCAGCATTTGGTAATTAATGTTGCAACTAATAAAGGGATTATGTAATATAGACTAATTTGTACTATTATAAGCAGTCATTTTTGTGATCATCCTGACTGCACATATATTTGTGCATTTAAACTTTGAAATAATACCACTTGTGATTATTACAGTGTCTTTTTCACAGAAACATTTATTTTAAGCAGTTTCTGTGGGAAAGGCAGTAGATATTTATCCCTTTTGGGACTAAGCAGTGGTTGATTTGATCTAAGTTGCATACTAAGTGGGTGATCAAATCTAAAGTGCTTTTATTACTGCTGATACTGGGAGATGATAATGATAATTGTATAGTAACAACATTTATTAGGTAAATAACATAGTACTTCATCTGTCTAAATAGACATTATCATCATTTGTTTTTCATTGCTGATGTTATACAATAATAATAATGAGTAGTCAAGCTATGCTATAAGCAAGTTTAGAAAGGTCCAAATGCTTCTGAGCTTCCTAAACCTTCTTAAAAGAAAACAATTGCACCCTCTTGTGGGTATCATCAGTACTGCTTGGGTTGGCTTCCACAGCTGCGTGACATTAATATAAATATCTTTCCACCTATTTCCTTATAGTAGAACAGAGACAATGCTGCTTACCTTGTAGGAATGTTAGGGTGAAATGAGAAAATGTACATAATGTGTACATTTAGGCACTCAAGTTGGGCAACTTTAATTTTACCCATGTATAGCAATGATTCTCAACTGTGTTGGAGGAGAGGATGTGTTCTCTTGTAGAAGTCTATAAGAATTTCTGAGTGAGGCCTTTTTCAAACCCTATGTGAGCTTTCCCAAATGAACCTTTTTTTCCCTTCTCTTTTTTCCTCCCCACTTATCTCTTGAGCTATTGCTACTATTATGATGGAATAGGATGGAAGAGAGCTTGAGAACTTTTGATGAAAGTAGTGGTTTCCAGCTTCCTGTGTATCAGTTCAAATGGGGATCTTGATTTAAGCAAAGTCCTTGACTGAAGTACTGAATAGAAGTTCTCAAACTGTAGTGTGCATACATAAGAAGTGTGGATTCCTTTGGCTGGTAGAAAATGAAAGGGAAAGGGGAAAGAGGAAAGACATTTTGATGTTTAAGAATGAAGAGTCGAACCTAGACCGGTGATTCGTTTCACTTATGATATCATACATGTTACAATGCCACTCTCCCAAATCATCCCACCCTCTCCCTCTCCCAGAGTCCAAAAGGCTGTTCTATACATCTGTGTCTCTTTTGCTGTCTCGCGTACAGGTTTAACATTACCATCTTTCTAAATTCCATATATATGTGTTAGTATACTGTATTGGTGTTTGGTTTGATGCAGGATGCAGGATGCTTGGGACTGATGCATGGGGATGATCCAGGGAGATGGGGTGGGGTGGGAGGGGGGAGAGGGGGTCAGGATTGCGAGCTCATATACACTCGTGGCTGATTCATGTCAATGTATGGCAAAACGAATACAGTATTGTAAAGTAAAACAAACTAAAAAAATAAAAATTAAAAAGAATGAAGAATCGAATTGACGTCTTGTACATTTTCAAGGGTTGCATTCTGCTTTACTTCGTCTCCTTGCAACTAATTACCCACATTTATGCATCGTGGATGACTGGATCTGTGAAGAGGAAATCACAGGGACGGATGCCCTGTTAAGGAGAATGCTTCTGACTAATAATGCCAAAAACCACTCTCCTAAACAACTTCAAGAAGGTATAGTAAACTGATCACTCCTTTTACCCCTTTAGTAGTACAAAGAGGTGTTAGCCCCATTGAAATCTTAGAATCATGCAGAATTTTCCTGGAGATAGAGTGGTGTTTTGGTGACTATATAAAGTAATTCTCTTTGAGTGTAAGTATTTTTAACCCTTTTTTTTTTCTGACATGCTTGCATCTGTTTCCTCATAGGGTCTACATTACATTAATAAACAGGTCATACGGTTTAGGAAGGTCTAAAACCAGTCAGAAATAAGTGCTATGATGTGGATGTATGACAGAAATCAAACCAGTATTGCAAAACAATCATCAATCAATTAAAAATGAATAAATATATATAAAAAAAGAAATAAGTGCCACAGAATAGAAAACAATGTTATTTGCTGTTAATGGATAATGTTCTAGGTTAGCACNGGTTTAGGAAGGTCTAAAACCAGTCAGAAATAAGTGCTATGATGTGGATGTATGACAGAAATCAAACCAGTATTGCAAAACAATCATCAATCAATTAAAAATGAATAAATATATATAAAAAAAGAAATAAGTGCCACAGAATAGAAAACAATGTTATTTGCTGTTAATGGATAATGTTCTAGGTTAGCACTGTCAAATAGAAATAGGATGTGAGGTACACACATAATTTTAAACTTCCTGTATAATTTGCCACATTCAAAGAGTTAAAAAAAAGGGCAAAATTAATTTAAATAATTATTTTATATAACCCAGTATATCTAATGTATTATCATTTCATCATGCAATTAATATAAAAACTGTTAGATATTCTACTGGTTTTCCGTACTAAGTCTGTGTGTTTAAATTTATAGCACATCTCTGTTTATACTAGCCACATTTCAAATGCTCAGTAGCCAGAAGTGCTTAGTAACTATTCTATTGAAGGATTATAGTTCTAGATATTTTTTATTAACAGCTACTTGCAGCCCATAAAGGGCTACCTGAAGGAAGGTGTCAAGAAATTTGTATTTTTCAAATGAATGTTAATACCAAAAGCAATACTTGGGTATATTTTCTTGGTCAGCCAGTTTTTAAAATCAGTGCAAATCATTGTCTTTCTGTCACTGTCACTACTGTGATTTTTAGGATGAGATTTTTTGTTGTTGTTGTTCTTTATGAAATAACTGCACTTCAACGTGAATTTTTCTTAAGGGCCTAATTTTAAGTGTGCCCACAACTATGGCTAGGATTGAAAGTTTTACTTTCTTTAAAGCAATATTGTTTTCTTGATTTATTTGGCCTATAGTGTGATAGAACAATATTTGCTTTCCATTTGGTAAGCTGTGTAGTACTTAGATTGTGACGGCAGTTTTCCTTTTAGCATTTTCAGCTGTCCCAGTAAGTCACACACAAGTGATGCAGATTCTAGAACACTTGACTCTACTCTCTGCCAGTGAACTTATACCATATGCAGAAGTGTTAACATCTAATATGAATCAGCTGTTGAATTCAGGGGTTCCACGGCGAATTCTTCAAACAGTCAATAAACTCTGGATGGTTCTGAATACTGTGATGCCTCGGAGGTAATTTCAATGCCCTGTTACGTGTAATAGATAAGTGTATAGCAGTGATTCTATACAATAACCTAAGCTGAAATGTTGAAAAAAATTGTTAAAAAAAACATTTTTGACAATATAAATCCTTTCTGAAGGCTACTGATTAAAGGGCTGTTATATCTTTTAAGGACAATAATACATTTTATTTTAACACAGAAACTTTCAAGTATTTCCAACTTGAGAAAGTTCTTTGAAAGGGAGTTGTAGACATTTGTGCCTAATTGTGATGTAGATTACCAGTGTGTCTTGAATCATTGCAGTGGTTCCAGAGTTTGCTATACATTGAAATCTCCCAGAGCGCTTTCTAAACTCCTGATCCCCACGTTGTATGCCTTGCTAATTAAATCAGAGTGGAATGCTGGATTCATTATTTTGTCTTTAGTCACATAGGTCTCTGGTGGTCCATAGATTGCATCAGAAACACTTGGTCAGGTCTAAAAAACATATTGGGCTGGATTTACCTGAGATTTTGATTCAGTAGGTCTGAGAATATCTATACATTTTAATTTTGATTTTTACTTATACCAAATTAATAACTGCACATGAGTTAAATAGTATATAAGGTCTATCCCTACCTTCTCACTTTAGACTATTGCTCCTCAGAGACACCTGTTCTCAGCTCTTTTATCTTTTAATTCTGACATTTATATCCCACCATATATCTTAGTCATATACTTATAATTACCATGTTTATCTGACTTCCAATTTAGAAATTATCTTTTGACTTCTTACTGTATAAGGTAAAGATTGCACACTCTTACCTGCTTCCCTATGAGTCCTTCCCCCAACACATATCCTCCCTTCCCCTATTTCTCCCAACACAGTTATGTCAGAATTTTTGGTTAAAGAAATATTCAGTGTATATATTATCAGGAGTTGTTGTTCAGTTGCTAAGTCATGTCCAACACTTTGAGATTCCATGAACTGCAGCACACTAGTCTTCCATGTCTGTCACTATCTCCTGAAGTTTGCTCAGTTTAATGTCTATTGAGTTGGTGATGCTATCTAACCATCTCATGCTCTGCTGCCCTTTTCTCCTTTTGCATTAAGTCTTTCCCAGCATCAGTTCAGTTCAGTTGCTCAGTAGTGTCCAACTCTTTGAGACCCCATGGACTGCAGCACGCCAGGCCTCCCTGTCTATCACCAAACTCGGAGTTTACTTAAACTCATGTCCGATCGAGTTGGTGATGCCATCCAACCATCTCAACCTCTGTCGTCCCCTTCTCCTCCTGCCTTCAATCTTTTCCAGCATCAGGGTCTTTTCCAGTGAATCAGTTCTTTGCATCAGGTGGCCAAAGTATTGGAGTTTCAGCTTCAGCATCAGTCCTTCCAATGAATTTTCAGGCATGGTTTTCTTTACCATTAACTGGTTTGATCTCCTTGCTGTCCAAGGGATTCTCAAGAGTCTTCTCCAACACCACAGTTCAGAAGCATCAGTTCTTCAGCACTCAGCTTTCTTTATGTTCCAACTCTCACATCCATACCTGACTATTGGAAAAACCATAGCTTTGACTAAACGTACCTTTGTCAGCAAAGCAATGTCTCTGCTTTTTAATTTGCTGTATGGGTTGGTCATAGCTTTTCTTCCAAGGAGCAAGCGTCTTTTAATTTCATGGCTGCAGTCACCATCTGCAGTGATTTTGAAACCCAAGAAATAAAGTCTCTCACTGTTTTTATTGTTTGCTCATCTATTTGCCATGAAGTGATGGGACCAGATGCCATGATCTTAGTTTTTTGAATGTTGAGTTTTAAGCCAGTTTTTTCGCTCTGCTCTTTCATTTTCATCAAGAGGCTCTTTAATTCCTCTTTGCTTTCTGCCATAAGGGTAATGTCATCTGCATATCTGAGGTTATTGATATTTCTCCCACCAATCTTGATTCCCACTTGTGCTTTATCCAGCCTGGCATTTCACATGATTTACTGCATAGAAGTTAAATAAGCAAGGTGACAATACATAGCCTTGACGTACTCCCTTCCCAGTTTGGACCAGTCTGTTGTTCCATGTCCAATTCTAACTGTTGCTTCTTGACCTGCATACAAATTTTTCAGAAACAGATAAGGTGGTCTGGTATTCCCATCTCTTGAAGAATTTCCCACAGTTTGTTGTGATCCACAGTCAAAGGCTTTAGCATAGTCAATGAAGCAGAAGTAGATGTTTTTCTGGAATTCTCTTGCTTTTCCTATGATCCAGGGGATGTTAGCAATTTGATCTCTGATTCCTCTGCCTTTTCTAAATCTAGCTTGAACATCTGAAGGTTCTTGGTTCATGTACTATTGAGGAGAATTTTGAGCATTACTTTACTAACATGTGAGATGAGTGCAATTGTGCGGCGGTTTGAACATTCTTTGCCATTGCCTTTCTTTGAGATTGGAATGAAAACTGACCTTTTCCATTCTTATGGCCACAGCTGAGTTTTCCAAATTTGCTGATATATTGAGTGCAGCACTTTCACAGCATCATCTTTTAGGATTTGAAATAGTTCAGCTGGAATGTCATCACCTCCACTATCTTTGTTCATAGTGATGCTTCTTAAGGCCCACTTGACTTTCCAGTCCAGGATGTCTGGCTCTAGGTGGGTGATCACACCATCATGGTTATCTGGGTCATGAAGATCTCTTTTGTGTATTTCTTCTGTGTATTCTTGCCACCTCTTCTTAATATATTCTGCTTCTGTTAGGTCCCTACCATTTCTGTCCTTTAGGTGCCCATATGTGTATGAAATGTTCCCTTGGTATCTCTAATTTTCTTGAAGAGATCTCTTCTTTCCCATTCTGTTGTTTTTCTCTATTTCTTTGTACTGATCACTTAAGAAGACTTTCTTATCTGTCCTGTTCTTTGGAACTGTGCATTCTGATGGATATATGTTTCTTTTTCTCCTTTGCCTTTTGCTTCTCTTCTCTTCTCAGCTCTTTGTAAGGCCTCCTCAGATAACCATTGTGCCTTTTTGCATTTCTTTCTCTTGGGGATAGTGTTGCTCACTGCCTCCTGTACAATGTTAAGAACCTCCATCCATGGTTCTTCTGGCCCTCTATCAGATCTAATCCCTTGAATCTACTTGTCACTTCCTCTGAATAATCGTAAGGGATTTGATTTAGGTCATACCTGAATGGTCTAGTGGTTTTCCCTGCTTTCTTTAGTTTAAATTTGAATTTTGCAATAAGGAGTTCATGATCTAACCCTGAACAGTCAGTTCATGGTCTTGTTTTTGCTGACTATATAGAGCTTCTTCATTTTCAGCTGCAAAGAATATAATCAGTCTGATTTCGGTATTGACCATCTGGTGATATCATCTCTTGTGTTGTTGAAAGAGAGTATTTGCTGTGAGCAATGTGTTCTCTTGGCAAAACTCTATTAGCCTTTGCCTGTTTCCTTTTGTACTCCAAGGCCAAATTTGCCTGTTATTCCAGGTATCTCTTGACTTCCTCCTTTTGCATTCCAGTCCCCTATGATGAAAAGGACAGGGTTTTCTCAGCATCATGTCTTCCAATGAGTTGGCTCTTTGCCAAGTATTGGAGCTTCAGCTTCAGCATCAGTCCTTCCAATGAATTTTCAGGACTGATTTCCTTTAGGATGGTCTGGTTAGATCTCCTTGCCATCCAAGGGACTCCCAAGCATCTTTTCCAGCACCACAGTTCAAAAACATCAATTCTTTGGCACTCAGTTTTTTATAGTCTAACTCTCACATCCGTACATGAGTACTGGAAAAACCATAGCTTTGACCATACAGACCTTTGTCAGCAAAGTGATGTCTTTGCTTTTTAATTTGTTGTCTAGATTTGTCATTGGTTTTCATCCAAGGAACAAGAGTCTTTTAATTTCATGGTTGCAGTCACCATCTGCAGTGATTTTGGAGCCCCAAAATATAAAATCTGTCACTGCTTCCACTTTTTCCCTTTCTGTTTGCCATGAAGTGATGGGACTGGATGCCATGATCTTCATTTTTTGAATATTGAGTTTTTAAGCCAGTTTTTTTACTCTTCTTTTACCCTCATCAAGAGGCTCTTTAATTCCTCTTTGCTTTCTGCCTTAAGGGTGATGTTGTCTACATATCTGATGATGATATTTCTCTCAGCATCTTGATTCCAGCTTGTGAGTCATCCAACTTAGCATTTTGCATTACATACTCTGCATATAAGTTAAATAAGCAGGATGACAATATACAGCCTCAATGGACTTCTTTCCCAATTTTGAACCAGTCAGTTGTTCCATGTAAGTTTCCGACTGTTACTTTTGACCCACATACAAGTTTCTCAGAAGACAGATAAAGTGATCCGGTATTTCCATCTCTTGAAGAATTTCCCACAGTTTGTTGTGAACCACACAGTCAAAGGCTATGCTAAAGCTTTGTCAGTGAAGCAGAAGTAGATGTTTTTCTGGAATTCTCTTGGTTTTTCTATGATCCAGTGGGTGTTGGCAATTTGATCTTTGGTTCGTTTGCCTTTTCTATATCCAGCTTGTACATTTGGATGTTCTTGGTTCATGTACTGCTGAAGCCTAGCTTGGGTGATTGAGCATTAGCTTTCTAGCATGCAGAATGAGTGCAGTTGTGTGGTAGTATGAACATTCTTTGGCATTGCCCTTCTCTGAATTTGGAATGAAAACTGAACTTTTCTAGTCCTGTGGCCACTGCTGAGTTTTCCAAATTTGCTGGCATATTGAGTGTAGCACTTTAAGAGCATCATCTTTTAGGATCTGAAATAGCTCAGCTGGAATTCCATCACTTCCACTAGCTTTTTTCATAGGTAGTGCTTCCTAAGGCCCACTTTATTTCACTCTCCAGGATATCTGGCTGTAGGTGAATGACCAAACCATCACGGTTATCTGGGTCATTAAGACCTTTTTTGTATAGTTCTTCTGTGTTTTCTTGTCTTAATCTCTTCTGCTTCTGTTAGGTCCTTACCGATTCTGTCCTTTTTTGCACTCATCCTGGCATGAAATGTTTCCTTGGTATCTCCAATTTTCTTGAAGAGACCTCTAGTCTTTCCCATTCTATTGTTTTCCTCTACTCTTTGCATTGTTAATTTAGGAATGCCTTATGAGCACATAAGTGTTACTTTAGTTGAAGTATGTGATAGCCTGTGATTATAATCTCTGTCTTATACAATTGTCCTCCTCTGCACCCCACATACAAACCTTGAGTTGTTTGCCTGTCTGTTTAGTTTATTTTTTTTGTTTATTTTTTTTCTGTATTAATAACTCATTCACTTTCAAACTATATTATTGAGTAGAAATTTACATAACAGTTGTAATGTATCAGATAACATATCTGTAACATTTTCCCTTGGAAACCTTCCTTTCAGAGCTTTCAATGCATATGTTTCAATCTGAGACATCCACAGTAGCCATCTGGAATGCTTTGTCTTTGGTTCAATTCCATGTTTTTCTCTTTCTTGGTTTAGTTCATTATGAGTGGAACTCATACTCAAATGACTTCCTGAGAAAGGTTGTTTGGAAAACTTTTTTTTTTCCCTTTGAGGTTTTCATGTGTGAGAAGGTATTTATTCTTCCTCTCACATATGATTGATATTTAGCCTTGGTGTAGAATTTTAGCTTATTTTTCCTCTTAGCAACTTGAAAGCTTTATTCTATTGAAGTAACTAGAGCTTTCCTGATTGTTATTGAGTAACCTCATTTACCACCGCCCAGTCCTTTGTATGTGACCATTGTTTTTTCTCTCTTAAAGATTTTAGGTTCTTTTTCACTGTTTCTGCAGTTTCATGATGATACCTTTTGATGTGGGTCTTTTTTAATTTGTGGGCTTCCCCTGGTGGCTCAGTGGTAAAGAATTCACCTGCCAATGCAGGAGACATGGGTTAAATCCTGGGTCAAGAAGATCCGTTGAAGAAGGAGATGACAACCCACTGCAGTATTCTTGCCTGGTAAATCCCATGGACAGAGGAATCTGGTTGGCTTTAGGTCACAAGGTTGCTAAAGAATCAGACATGACTTAGCAACCAAATAGCAACAGCAGCTTTTAAAATTCATGGCCCTGGGCACTTGCTTGGCCTTTTTTTTTTTTTTTTTACATCTGGGGACTAATACTAATACTTTCACTTCTAGGACATTTTCTTATATATATATATATATATTTTTTTTTTTTCTTTTTTCCCAATAATTCCTCTCTCTCTGTTTTCTGGAATTTTTTTATAGTTTGGGTTTTAAACCTCTTTGACCTTCTCTGATTTTTTTTCTCCTCTTTTTTGCTCGTTATCTTCTGCTCTTTCCTTTGAATTTAAAATATTCCTGGTGTAGTTTTAATTTCTAAGAACTCTTATTTGAGAATCTCTAATTGTTTTCCGTGCTTGTTTCATATATGAAACATTCCATCCTTTAAAGAAATGGTACATTTAAGAATTTTTTTCTTCTTATCCCTGCGTTCTCTGTTTCTTTGGCATTCCCTCTTTCTGTTTGTATATTTTACTCTTTTTCAAATTAGAAGCTATCTTTGATGTCTGATGATCATTGGCTACCCACTCATGTTTAAGAGTGGGAAAGCTCTGTGTACGAGGGCTAGTGGACTCCTGGCCTTCACTGTAAGAGATCGGATACCCTCCATCTTGCATATCTCTCGGACATGACTGAGCAACTTCACTTTCACTTTTCACTTTCATGCATTGGAGAAGGAAACGACAACCCACTCCAGTGTTCTTGCCTGGAGAATCCCAGGGACGGGGGAGCCTGGTGGGCTGCCGTCTATGAGGTCACACAGAGTCAGACATGACTGAAGCAACTTAGCAGCAGCAGTAATTCTGATGGTGTAGTTAGGTTAGTAACCACTTTTATGGTTTATTGATGAGGTCTAACCTCATAGTGGCATCTCACATTGAGATTCTATGGTGATAAATATAGAACAGTGACAATTTATGGGGCCAATTACAGCTTCAAAGTGCTTTGGTGGATATAGTTTCATTTATAGGTATTTTCATATCTTACAGAGGAGAAATAAGTTCAGGAATCTCCATGACTTATACAGTCATATAGCAAGTACAGTATAACTGAGGTTTTAACTCAATTTTTCATTTTATATGCAATGATTATACCATTAGAACTGTGAAGATTTTTTAATAGTTTTTAATTTTCCCAAGTTCATTTGCACCTGTTCTGTGTTTTTTCCCTGAATGTAGCTTTCTAACATGGCTACAGGTTTGAATTATGATATAGCTGTTTCTGAACATGTGATTATTTTCTCATCAGGCTGTGGGTAATGACAGTTAATGCACTTCAACCATCAATAAAGTGTGTACGACAGCAAAAGTATACTCAGAATGACCTGATGATAGATCCTCTCATTGTGCTAAGATGTGATCAGAGGGTATACAGGTATGTGTTGAGTTTCATTTTTACTATAGAGTTTATGCTTTGGAGAGTCAAAGGAAATTGAAGAAATTCAGTTTAAACTTACATCTTATTGTGCTTACAGATAACCTGGAAGTATGACCTGTGAGGTGTTTGCTTTTGGTTCTTTTTGTTGTTGTTGTCTATTTTCATGAACTTCACTTTAATATTTAATATGTGATTAATAACACTAGCTTCAAGAAAATATCATCTTTGGTTTTCACAGCCCTCAATAGTGGCTATTCTTTCAGAGTCAAGAGAGTGAAAAATAAAAATTAAAAAAAAAAGAGAGAGAGTGAAAAATAATATTGTTTCTGCTAGCATTGTTGAAAAAAAACTTTTTAAAAATTGGTTCTTGTGAACTGTTGCATGCATTAAAACTGTGATCTTTTTGAAATCCTCAATTGTGAGATTAGCTTCATTTGTTCCACATTTGTGTATAATTCCTTGCCAGTAGCTGAACTTAATCAGTTTCTTTGAAGTAACTTCACCTCAAGAGGTAGAATTAATTAGTCCTCATCATTAATATTTGAATTTGTAATTGCTCAGCTAAATAATAGCAAAGATATACAAGTTCAGGGGTCTTCCTTTAAAGTGTTTATCACCTGTATGGGGAAATAAAACCCATACCTGAAAAGTTAAATAATATGGTCACATGCAGATGAATGGTATAGTAAATGAATGCTGTTAAAAGTTTTAGGAAGAGATCAGACTTGTGTTTTGAAGGACAGAAATAGAGTTTAGATGAGCAGAAACTGTAATGATGGGGTGTAGATGGTCAAAAAAGGTATCTTGAGAAAAAGAATAGTGTGAGCGAAAGTCTAAAAGCCAGTGGGAAAAAGGCCTGAGTGGATCACTGAATTTTTGAGAACACACTTTAGAGTTGAATGTTAGGTTAAGTTCAGACTATTGAGGGCCTTGAGTGTTAGACTAAAGAGATCATTTAGGTGATAACTTGAGAGGAGAAAGTTCATGCTAGATGATTTAGAAGGGAAAGAAGCTGGAGTAAAGAAGACTAACTAGGGTACAGTCTAACATACTCATCTGTCTTTAATCCTGGGGATGACATTCTTGAAGTGACAACATCTGCAGAATAAATCAGATACAGTTTGGTAAGATCAAGGTATCAGAGGGATGAGGAGTCAGAAGAATAAACAATAAAAAGGAAACAAGAGTAAAGAACACTTCTAGAGAAGAGCCACTTCTAAGACAATTTACCATTGTTAAAAATCCACCTAACTAGGTAACTTTTCAACTAAATCACCTCCAGTTGTTCAGGAAGTTGTTAATTTATAACAACTATAAATATGCTGCTATATGCTGCTATATAAATATGCTGTTATATGCTGCTATAACATATTAAATGTTTTTGTAGTCTTGGATCTTTCGCTTAGTAACTTGTTTAACTTTTTCTCATGTTAATAGATATTCTTGTATTAGTTGGCTAGGTAGTATTCCACATAGGTACACTAAAGCTTAACTCAATTCTCTATTGTTGGATATTTTATTTCCATTTTTTTGTTAATTATTTTTAGTGCTGTGGTAATTGGTGTGTACTGTTTCCTAAAAATTGATTCTTAAAAATGGAACTGTTGAGGCAAAGGGAACATGTTCATTTTCAAGTCTTTTGATTCATGTTTTCATTCCGCCATCCAGAAAGGCTGAACCAGTTTACATTCCCATAGTGGGTGTTTTCTATTGTATAATTTCCTATACCATGTCATTAATATTTTCCAATCTGATAAGTGAAAAATCAATTCCTATTTTAATTTGTATTTTTGTTAGATTGGATATTTTAATATATTTATTACTTTATACTTTAGCCTAGTTTTCTATTGGAACGCTTACCTATTTTGATTTAAAAAGCTCTTTATGTATAAAGGATATCAGCTCTTGGTATATAGAATGCAGTTTTTTCTTTTATTGATCTGTTATTTTGCCTTTTAATTTTGTTCATTTTTTTTAATTTAATTTTTTCCCAAGTGGTCATTCAGATGGTTTTTAAACATAAGCAATATAAAGAGATATGACATTTTGGATTTTCTTTGAACTAACCAGTGGTTATGGTAGGTAAAATGGATGTGGGGGTCTGAGTAAGCCATGTGATGTGTAGATAACTGTTGTTGGCTGGCTGATGGGTTCTTAGGTTCATTAAAATATTCCCCTTTTTAATGTATACATAAAAGTTTTCACAATATATATTAAAAAGTACACAAACAAGTAGATTAATAAGAAGGAAAAGGTGTACAGTGGAAAGTCGTGTTCTCTCCCGTCTATCATGCTGACATTTTTGGAAGAGAATTACTCTTTGTCCTTTTGACCAATCCTAATTCCATCTCCAGAAGGAACTTTATTGTCATAATGGTGTGTTAGGAGCTTTGCTTTCCAAGCATTTGCAAATTTATAAATAGAAATATTTACTTTTTCATTTTGGGTGGTTTTAAAAATTAAATGGTTTTTGGTAGGCTTTATTATTATTTTTAAAAACCTATCATTTTCAACATGTTTTCTATATGAATTTACATAGCTCCTTCTTCTTGTTTTAAGTGCTGCATAGAATTCCATATATAGATTAGTATTCCATATATATATGCCTGTCTTCTAGAAACTCTGATCAGAATGTCTGGTGAAGTTTAGGACTTTTTAAAAAATAAATATTTCAGTTTTGGGAACATTGCCATGGCTTATTTTACTGTTTACATTTTTTCACTGTTAATTCATGCACTTTTTATTATAGGTAATTTGAATATTTCAGAAAAATTGTTCACATGTTGATGGACATTTAAGCTGTTTCTGGTGTTTCACGGTTAAAAGCAAAGCTGCACTGCCTCTGTGCACACAAACATGCTCAGTTTGTGACATGCTGGGAAGTGGCATTGTCAAGTTTTTCTAAGGGTTTGACTTTTTAATATTTTAGTGGTTACTGATGTATCTTTTGGTTTCCTTTTTTACATGTAATTCTTACATCTATTCTTATCTCATTTAACCTTAATTTATAACAGTTTTTGAGGGATGAATATGTATTTTTTAGTTGAGGAAATTAAGGCTCAGTAAATAACATACCGTCAAGTGGTTGAAGTGTTCTTGAAATAGAGTTGTCTTGCTCCAAAGAATAAATAGTAGTAGAAAGAGTAAATATTCTATATATTTAATCTCCTTCATCTTATCAATAATTGAGTATTTCTCTCTTTGTAAAAATTTTTTATTTTATGTTGGAGCATAGTTGATTAACGATGTGTTAGTTTCAGATGTACAGCAAAGTGATTCAGTTATATATGTATCTATCCTTTTCCAATTCTTTTCTCAATTACAGAATTACAGGTTATTACAGAATATTGAGCAGCATTCCCTGTGCTATACAGTAGGTCCTTGTTGGTTATCTATTTTAAATATAAAATTATGTACATTAGACTATTTCCCTTTGAGGACTGTGGCCTTGCAGACTCATAGCTAAGAGATTTATTGTAGTACCATTATTTTATGAAAAAGAATGCCTTTTTTTCTGTCTTGCCTGGAGAATCCCAGGGACAGGGGAGCCTGGTGGGCTGCCGTCTGTGGGGTCGCACAGAGTTGAACATGACTGAAGCGACTTAGCAGCAGCAGCAGCACATTATGTTTGGTTTTAGCTGATGAAATGAAATAGATAATTCTATTCATACAAAAGTATAGAGAATTACATGTGTTAAGCTTGCATTTTGAGAATGAGTATTTCAGTGAGAAAAGTATAACTTTNACATGACTGAAGCGACTTAGCAGCAGCAGCAGCACATTATGTTTGGTTTTAGCTGATGAAATGAAATAGATAATTCTATTCATACAAAAGTATAGAGAATTACATGTGTTAAGCTTGCATTTTGAGAATGAGTATTTCAGTGAGAAAAGTATAACTTTTCTGCTCTTTAGGTTTTCAGGTACTGTTCAGGTTTTTCTGATTATATAAGCTGATTCATCATGTTCTGGCTAATTTAAAAATTTTTATTTGTTCTCATGTATTTTTTCTTCTCTTCTTCCTTTGTATAGATGCCCCCCACTGATGGATATTACTCTGCACATGTTGAACGGATATCTTCTGGCATCCAAAGCCTACCTTAGTGCTCATCTGAAGGAAACAGCAGAGCAAGACAGGCCTTCTCAGAATAATACGATAGGTTTAATTGGACAAACTGATGGCCCAGAAGTTACCAGAGAAGAACTGAAAAATGCATTACTGGCTGCTCAGGTAATAAAGTAAAATCTAATCAAAAAAGGCAATGGCTTCTCTGTTAAATAGATGGCCTTCTAAATACAGTGGTAACATATTGTACATCAGTTTTATTACAGAACTTATAATGGGATTACCTTTGCTTCTAAATATCAGATGGACTTTATTATTAAAATCAGGAATAATCTTCATGATATTTAATAGTCATTTTATTGAGATTTACATTTTAGTAAAATATAAGACTTTTATTTCTTAAAATCAAGTGATGGGGAAAAAAAAACCGGATGNATGCTTTTTACTCTTGTGTTTATAGTTCTATACTTAGCTTTTTTCACTTAACATATTTTATCATAGTCTGTTTTCCATATTGAGTAATTCCAATTCCACCACCAGTTCCTTTCTATGTCAGAATTTAAAATGTTATTCTTTATTATAGAGATAGAGGTTTTTCCTTATTACAGGAAAAACAGAATATAGATACGCAAAAGGAGAATATGAAAAACCATCTATATCCAGAGACAATCACATCTTAGTGCATGTTCAAAACAGAGCTCTTCGTGTACATTCATTGTACTTATACAATGGGAAAAGAAAAGGATGCTCTCCCCTCTCCCCCTTTCTCTGTACCTGCCTTTATCTCTTTGTAGAAAAGTATGATGATATCTCTCAGGCTGTCTCTTATACACATCTTATTACTACTGTATATAGAAAATAAAGTACATTATTCAGATTTTTTGATATCTGAATTATATTCTCATATACTGTAGAACTATTGCAATTTTGTATTGTATTTAATTATTACAAATTACCTGTTTAATTTGAATATTGACTTTAAACTGTGTTTTGAAACAGATATCAAAAATGACATTATGAAACATGTTTTTTGAAATAGAAGTATAATGTGGGAATGATTTAACCCTTTTTTGTTTACATTATTATTTACCATATTGAACTTTCAAGTTCTTCAGTTAGGAAAATAGCAGTAATTAAGAATGTAAGTAATTAAGAATATACTTTAGATATACTTAGTATTTTGATATATCTCAGTAGTGGTTGTGCCTTTTTGACATTATTAATCTTTGACTGTTATTAGATTTTTCTAAATCATGTAAATTTGTTGTTAGCTTCTCTGTATATGTTTCTGGCGTGTTTCTCTCTTGTCCTCATTCAGTGCTGCAGATTGAGTGATCAGCTTGTCCAGATTTGCCAGGTAGTTTTCTGATTTTAGCCCTGAAATTCTGAATCCTAGGAAACCTCCTAATCTTGGGCCAAAAAAGGGTGGTTGTGTACGCTAGCTGTGAAGAAAGATTAATGTTTTCTTAATTAGAGATTCTTTCATTTTTAGGGAAGCCAGTGGATGAAAGCTTAAGTAAGAAAACTGAAGTACCATTGTCGTGTTGTTGTACATGCCATTCAAAGAATTTTGCAAACAGTGACGTGCACCAGCGAACTTCGTATCATTTCAGCAGTCCAAGAACACCACCTTCTGAAAGAAATGGCACTTTGTCAGGTTCTCAAGGTAGTTTATATTTTGCCTGGGTCTGTTGGTATCTGTGATAGGAGTGTTAATTATTGCTGTTATGATACCTAATGGAGATAAATTTGGTTAGCATAATTGGTTGTGTATTTCCACTTGATTTTTCTGGAATTATTTTAAATAATGCATAGAATAGTCAGAAATCCTTGGACTGTTTTCTTGGTCTCACTTTTAATTGATTCAAACATGTTGCTAAAGTAAACCATTTTTAAAGAAGGCAAGGCAAAATTAGTGATACTCAGAAACTGATGTTATTTGTAGGCAGTATTATTAGTTATATGATAGAATTTTATAAAACATATTGATCTGTAAGCATAAGACAAAATCTAATTAGTCTCACTTATTCTTAGTAAGTTTGCCTGAACCTCTGAGACCAGTATCCTATCTGAGAATCAGCTATGTTTCAAGTATGATCCTTAAATGTATATGTGTTAGTCGCTCGGTCGTGTCCTACTCTTTATGACCCCATGGACTGTAACCTACCAGGCTCCTCTGTCCATGGAATTCTCCAGGGAAGAATACCGGAGCGGGTTGCCATGCCCTTCTCTAGGAGATCTTTCTGACCCAGGGATCAAACCCAGGTCTCTTGCATTGCAGGCAGATTCTTTACCATTTGAGCTACCTAGGGAGTTCTTACTAGATTTATTTAAGAGAAATATATTATTAATAACATAAGATTGTTAATTTAAAGATATTTCTTGTGCTTTGACTATATAGAAAAGATGGATTATTATTTGCTAAGTCAGAAACCTAGGACACATCCTATACACTTTGCTCTTTCTTATTCCCCCATATAGATTTCTATCTCCATTGATATCTCCTAGTCCAAACTATCATCTCTTGTTAAGAGCATGTAATAACTCCTTTCCTTCTTTCACTCATGTCATTCCTTAACTAATGGCAATCAGTGGCTGGAAGAAAAGAGGTTGCCATGATTGACTTATGTCTAAACAGTATCCACTTTCTAAAATCAAGGATGGATTCATCTTCCACTAAAGCACTTGACTGTGGAGGATGTTAACTGCTTGAACTGAAGTGTGTTTCTGTTGGGAATGAGGACGAGGAAGTGGACTAGATACTGGAGAGGTGACCATTCTGTTGTCTACAGGGTTTTGACTGTTAACTCTCTTGGCTTTCTTTCCATTCCATCAATGGGGGATGCTTTCTCCTTTGCGAGTGTTAATGTCTCTTCTGAATCAGTTTCCATCTTTAACTTGTTTACTTGCTCTTCCTTTAGCTCTCAGCTTAAATATCACTCTCTAAGGCAGCCATACTGCTCTTTCCATCGGATTAGATTTGGTTTCCCTGTTAAATTCTGTCATTTCACTGTGTACCTCTCCTTCATAGCACTTGTTACAGGTTATATTATCCATGTGTTTGTGTGCGTCTGTTATTAATCTCTGCTTCCCCTAGCAGACTGTATAGTCCATGAGATCAGGAACTATGTCAGTTTGCCCATCATTGCGTAACTAACAGAGTGCCTGGCATATAGGTAGTAGTTAGATAAATACCTATTGTATGAATGAATGGAATTGATTTTGAGCTACTTATAAGAACTCTGGCTTGTTTTATGTACAACCTGAATTTTTTTTTAAAAAAGATAGTTTTATTGAAATATCCTCGACATAACAAACTATATATATTTAAATAGTACATTTGGATGAGACTTAACGTAAGAGTATTTCCCTGAAACTTTCGCCAACATTAAAATAGTGAATGTATCTATCACCTTCAAAAGTTTACTCTTGCTCTTTTGTTATTCTTCCTTCCCACCTCTAATTCTTCCTCCCCAAACAACCTCTAATTCATCCTCCCCAGACTCCGGTCTCCCGCATTGCAGGTGGATTCTTTTACCATCTGAGCCACGAGAGAAGCCCTGCAAACTGTTTATACAGTCACCTGTTGTTGTATATTTGAGTTGTTACTAGTTTCGGGGCTGTTACTACAAATAAAGCTGTTATGAACGTTTGTTTATAAATCATTGTTATGGACATAGGTTTTTACTTTCCTGGGTAGTTATCTAGGAATGTAATGACTGGATCACTTTTACGGTTAATTTTTTAAGAAACTTCAAAACTCTTTGCCAGAGTAGTTACGCCATTTTACATTCCTACCAGCAGTGTATGAGGGTTCTCGTTTCTCTACATCCTTGCCGACAGTGGTTTGGTAATCTTTTCAGCCANTGAACGTTTGTTTATAAATCATTGTTATGGACATAGGTTTTTACTTTCCTGGCTAGTTATCTAGGAATGTAATGACTGGATCACTTTTACGGTTAATTTTTTTAAGAAACTTCAAAACTCTTTGCCAGAGTAGTTACGCCATTTTACATTCTTACCAGCAGTGTATGAGGGTTCTCGTTTCTCTACATCCTTGCCGACAGTGGTTTGGTAATCTTTTCAGCCATTCTAATAAGCTTATTGTTGCTGTTCAGTCACTGTCACATCTACCTCTTTGTGACACCATGGACTGCAGCATACCAGGCTCCTGTGTCCTCTGCCATCTCCCGGAGTTTGCTCAAATTCGTGTCTGCTGAGTTGGTGATGCCATCTAGCCATCTCCTCTGCTGCCCCTTCTCCCTTTGCCTTCAGTCTTTCCCAGCATCACTCTTATAAGTTTGTAGTGGTATCTTATATTTCGCATTTCCCTAATGACTTGTGATGTTGAGCATCTTTTTTTTTTTTTAATTTTTAGTTTTACTTTATTTTACTTTAAAATACTATATTGGTTTTGCCATACATTGACATGAATCTGCCACGGGTGTACATGAGTTCCCAATCCTGAACCCCCCTCCCACCTCACACCATGTTGAGCATCTTTTCATGTGCTTATTAGCCATTTGTATATCTGCTTTGATGAACTGTTGAAATCTTTTGCTTGTTTATTGTTTTTAATTTTTGTATATGGTGTGAGTGTGGATTCATTTATTTGGCATATGAATGTCTAATTGTTCAGCACCATTTATCAAAAAGGCTGTTCTTTATCTGCTGCATCGTTTTTTTAACTTTGTAAAAAATCAATTTTCAGTATATATGCAACTTGAATTTTAATATAGTTGTGAGTTAGAGTTATTTAGAATAATCTTTTCAAGGATCAGATGGGGTAAATCTGGGTTATATTCTGATACTCTCTTTATAATTTTTAAGTAAATTCTTTAGAAATACGTAACTTAAATATAGAAAAGCACACAGAATTCTAAGTGTATAGCTTGATGAATTTTCCCAGAGTAATTACACTCATGTAACTACCACCTAGATGAAAAATAGGACATAGCCAACACCCCAGTGGCACTTCTCATGTTCTTTTCACTTGGTATTCTTTCTCATTATAGGTAGTTGATATTTTCCCTATGTCATCATTGATGAGTTTTGCTTCTTCATAGAAATGGAATTATATTTGTACTCTTGTGTCTGTCAACTTTTGCCTAAAATATTTCTGAGAGTCATTTGGGTTGTTGCATAAAGTAGTGGTTCTTATAGCTTTATTTTATGGTATATAATAGATTATATGCCATAATTTATTAATCCATTCTATAATTGTTAGACATTTGGGTGGGTTCTTATTTTGGTTATTGATCTTTTATGAGTATTCTTATTCTTTCTGGTACAGATAGGTAAATATTTTCTATTAGATATATAGCTTGGAATAGAATTGCTACTTTTGGTATATATGATTATGTTGAGCTATAGTAGATAATGCCAACATTTTCCAAATGATTGAACCAATTTTGCACCCCTTTGCCCTACATCTAGTAGTATGTGGAAGTTATGTTGTTCAGTATTCTTTTAGCACTGGATATTTGAGTCTTTTTAAATTTTAGCCATTCTGGTTCCTTTGTGGTGTTCTTGTGAGTTTTAATTGATATTTCTCTGGTAACTAATGAGATTGAGTATCTTTTAATATATTTATTGGTCATTTGAATATCCCCTTTGGTGAGCTACCCCTTCAAGTGTTTGCCCATTTTTGTGTTGGGTTGTTTCTTACTGATTTCCAGGATTTGTTGTTGTTTTAAATATATTCTGAATATACTTAATTTCTTTATATCCTTTAATTTTAAAGATTTAACAACTTTGGTAAGCTTCTTGCAAACTCCCCTACTCCCCTACTATAAAGAATAGGAAGATAAGCCTTTTTGTTTATGCATATGATATAATTTTTTTTCATGAATTGGAGTTAATCATATTTGACACATGGCAGTTTAGTTTTTCTAAAACTGGATTATTGTTTTTGGTAGATGTTTCATACCTTTTAATGAGTCCTACGAATTTGCCCCTTGGTTTATTTGGGGAAGGGAGTGGCGACCTACTCTAGTCTTCATGCCTGGAAAATTTCATGGACAGAGGCGCCTGGAGGGCTACAGTCCATGGGGTTGCAAAGAATTGGACACTACTAAGCGGCTACCACTTTTTCGGCATTGGCACTATTACCATTCTGAATAGGATAATTCTGTGTTGTAGATAATTCTGTCCTGCACATTGTAGAATGTTTAGAAGCATCTCTCAGGCCTCAACCCACTAGATGCCAGTAGTACACACCCTCCTCCCATCTTGTGACAGTCAAAAATGTCTCCAGATGTTGCCTTATGTCCCTGGGGTCTAGGGTGGGATTGTTAAAACTAGCCCAGTTAAGAGTCACTGATCTAGATTTGTTTGTGGTTATTTTACTAGTTTGCCAGGAAATTGTAAAGCTCAAAATTACATGTGTTTTCTAAAATATGTTTGGGAATACAAAGGACTAAGAACAGCCAAGACAGTTTTCAGGAAGCAGGTTGAGGTGAGAGGATGTGATCTGTGAGATATCCTGATGTGTTATATGTATATGGCTATAATAATTAAAACAGCATGGTATTAGCATAGTGGAAGATAGTGAAAATATTGGAGAACCCAAATTCCATTCTACATGTATGCTGAAACTTGATTTTTTTTTAATAGAAGTGCTTGTGTAGAACAGAGAGCACAGAGGGGTTTTCCTATAAGTAGTGAAGCCTCAATCATGTCTGACTCTGCAGCCCCATGCCAGACTCCTNTCTGTCATTAATGCATAATTAAGAAAAGCCAGTTTCACTTGAGTGTCCTTGATGAAGCAGTAAAAGTTACTAAATTTATTAAATTTTTCACTTTTAAGATTTTAATTCTGGGTGAAGAATAGTATTTGTAAAACACTTTCACATTCAGGAGTAGAATGGTTATCTGAAAGAAAAACACTTGTAGGATAGTGTGAATTGTGAGCTGAACTAGTCACGTTTTTCACAGAACATTGTTTTTACTTCAAAAAATAACTGACAGACTACGGTGATTCTTGAAAATAAAGTGAGCCTGATAAAATTTGACCTTTCAAGTGAAAAATCAGAATTTGAAAAATTGTATATACCACTGTGAGGTTAGCAGTTTTCTGATACTTAAAAGACTTTTCTGATGATATTTATTGGTGGTGATGTTATATATGTGACTTTTTGATATTATATAATGAAATGTGTTTACATTTATTTGTAAGATCTGTAAAATCAGTACACCAAATGTTTTCTAAGTGACATGTTTATGATATTACAAAATGGTACCTGGAAAAGATTCATCCAAATGCAAGGCAGACCAATGGACATTTTTCTTCTCACCATCCTTAGGCAATGACAGATTTTTTTTTCCAGTCACTCACTATTGGCTAGTTTTCATTGCCATAGTTTTATATGAATGGAATCATGCTTGGTAATTTTGTTTTTTATAGAATTCCAAATATTGTGAATTTTCCTTTACCAAATACTGGGTATTGTATTTCTACAAACCCTCTTGACTTATTTTCTGGGATGCAGTTATTACTTGGAATCAGCTTGATCCTTTGGATCTTGCTTTTAGGATGTGTTAGGGAGGACTTGATCAGGGTTTAGTTTTGGGTTACCTCGGTAGAGGCTAGCTCCTTTTGAGTCCTCTNCTTTACCAAATACTGGGTATTGTATTTCTACAAACCCTCTTGACTTATTTTCTGGGATGCAGTTATTACTTGGAATCAGCTTGATCCTTTGGATCTTGCTTTTAGGATGTGTTAGGGAGGACTTGATCAGGGTTTAGTTTTGGGTTACCTCGGTAGAGGCTAGCTCCTTTTGAGTCCTCTGCCTATTCATGCTTCATGAATTAAGATGTTTTCTTGCCTAGTGGGAACTGGCACTGTTCCACGTTCTACGTGAGTGTCTCATTTTAGGTGGTTCTTGGCCGCTGTCTTAGATTGTCTCCTCATTGGTGTGTGCTGATCAGTACTCTACTAGATACTTGAGAGGTCCTTCTGCAGACCTCTGGAGTTCATTCTCTGTGTAGCCCTCTCCTTTCTGGTATTCTTGCCTCAGAACGTTAGTCTTCTTGATCTCCCTGAACTCTCAGCGATGTCTCTTCAGCTTGAGTTTTCTGGGCTGTATCTGGGTTTCCCTTCCTGGTGCCACAGCCTGGAGACTCTCAGCACAACAAGCTGAAACAATCATAAGGGTTAATCTCCTTTGTTTCCCATCCCTCAGGGATAAGTCTTCCTTACTCGTTGTTTTGTATCTTAAAACTATTGTTTCATATAGCCTGTATTTTTGTTGTTTTTGTTCAGGTAAGGGATGAAACAAGTCATTGACAAATTCCAAAAGTGTTTAGATGGCTTATAAAGCTCCTGTTTACTTGTACAGACTTTAAGCCTTTATAAACTTTTTGCATTCTTTTGCTCTTTATCCTCCTTCCCACTCTGCTTTGACTGACTTCTCCTAATTCTTCTGGAAGCCTTCCTTGGTGTTTCCAGTTTTGAGTTAGATTCTCATCTGGAATGTTCCTTGTATTTCTCAGTTTTTGACACTTACCTTATTACTCTTCGTATCTTCTCCACCTGCTCTGAGTTCAGTTACAGACAACACCAGGTTCCCTAGTAGACTGAGACGCCTCCTTGAAGGCTATGAGTGCTTTATTCACTTCTGTTTCAAGCAGCTAAGCTCGTGCCAGGAACCTGGTTGTACATTGAGTGAATCCATACCATAATCCCTACCCTCAAAGAGCCTTCTTTTAAATTCTTGAAAATACTAAGTTGGGGCGGGGGGAAATTGTCAGTTATCTTCAGAGAAGCTTTGTTGGGAGAAGCTGTCTCAGTTTTTAATATTGTCAATAATAACATATGCTTTATGTTTGTCTCTGCCAGTGTTTCCTTGCTCATTTTCTTTCACAGTACCTTATTGTCTTCATAGCCCTTACTGTTTGAATTTATTAGTCTACTTGTTTATTATCTGTTTGTCCTGTTAGAATGTAATGTCAATCTTTTCCACAAGTATCTCTGGTACTGAGGATTAGCATATGGCATATATTTAGAATATAGCTAAATATTTAGCATATACTTAGCATATGGCATATATATTGGTAGAATCTTATTGAATTCTTATGATGATTGTGAGGCAGGTACTATTGTTATTCTCATCTTAGATAAGGAAACTCTGAGAAGTAATTTGCCTAAGATCACAAAGCAGAAAATTGTGGAGTTATTATATCATACTTAAGCAACCTGATGCTCTGGCAGATACTTTAGTTACTTTATTATACATTCTCTAAAATGACTCTCAGAAGTTTTGGAGCTATCTAAACAGTATTCTAACGTCAAGATAAGGAAAAAATTATGTAGAAGCCTAAAGTCGAAAGAAATCAAGTCTAGAGTAAGCTATGATTGGATAATACCTAAAGTAAAATAGAGAGTGATTTTACTTTTAATTTCATTTTGGTTTTTTAAAGACAGTGGACTCAAATCAGACAGCCTGGGTTTTAATCACAGTTCTGCTCTTTACTACTTTTGTAACCTTTATTAAGTTTTTAAACTATTGCTACTTCAGTTTCTCATTTGTTAAATGGGTATAGTATTTGTCTTACAGACAATGCTAGAGGGTTAAACAGTTTAATACTTATAGAGTGCTTAGACTGTACCTGGCGTATCTTGACGCTTATTAAGTGGCAGGTGGTAGTAAAAGTAGCTGCAGCAGCATCATTGTATATTTTTATGATGCTGATAAAAGCTCTTATATTATACTGGTTAATAATATAAATTTTTAAAGTTAGTTTTATAATTAATTATTTTAATTTGTGTTAATGATGTTTACCACTCTACCTGTTTAGAACTTAGGTTGCTTGACCAAGAAGAGCTACCATTCTCCTGGCTAATAATTTTAAACTAAGTTCTTTGATTGATTTCTTGTTTTGGTTGTGTACCATGTTGATCATTTATTATGATCTCATTGGCAAAGTATAATTGTATCAATTCATGTGTATTTATATTTTTATATCAGTTTTTTTTAAAACCAGAAATTATAGATTTTCTTTCTTAGCTTTAGCTGATATAACTCTGCATTACCTTTGAAATGGAGTATTTTTCATAGGTGGGTGATTTATTATCCGTACTGTTAAAGATATGGGTTTCTGGCAATCTTCTTATAAGTTTGAAGATTTATTGAACAAGCTAAATCTCAACTAACTCTAGTAACTCAAATGATAATATTTCACTAGTGACTTTTTACTTGTAAGAAGACATATGGGATACTTGCCATACTAATTAAGCATGCATACAGTAAATTAATCAGACACCAGACTACTTTTGCAATGACAGAAAAGACCATATGGCTAACTCTAATATTTGTTCTCTTTTGCTAGTTGAAAAGCATGAATATATAAAGTAACTTTATGGAAAACCCCACAAATACTTATGTAAAATGATGTATTATTTTCAATGCTTTTTTCCCTAACAAAGACTAACCAGTTGCAATAGAAACATAATTAGTACAAAATGTAAAGTTTTAGCTAATGTGAATGTTTTCTTCTTTTATACTTTAGTAAATTGTTAGTAAATTTAGTAAATTTTAGTCAATTGTTAAGAAAACCTCTGGTATTTTGGCTGTCATCTTAATTTTAAAAGCTTATAGTAGCATTTGTAGTAAATCTTATGTGGATATTTAGCACTAAATAATACATCTCGTTTTTCAGAGAACCAGGGCTAAACCTTTCCATGGATATGATATAATAAAGAATAATAGGGATGAACGTAAAGGTAATTTATTTAAAGAAAGTGGTCTTTGAGTATAGTAATATTTTTTTTACCTGCTAGACATTTACTTTGCTTTCTAGTTCAACTTTTTTTTCTCTTTCTCTTTTTTAATGGAGGTATAATTGAGATTTAATGTTAATTTTAGGTGTATCGTATAATGGTTCATTATTTGTATCCATTGGGAAGTGATCACCATAAATCTAGTTAATATCTGTCACCTTACATAGTTGCCAAGGTTTTTCTTCTTATGATGAGCGCTTTTAATATTTACTCTCTTAGCTTTTGTCAGGTATGTAATATAGTATTATTAACTATAGTTGCCTTACTCTATGTTACATCCTTGTGACTTAAAACTGAAAGTTTATACCTTTTGACCTCTCTCATCCATTTCTTTTGCTCTTCACCCCCCTCTCTGGCTGCCACTAATCTGTTCTCTGCATCTGTGAGCTTGTTTTTTTTTGTCTGTTTGTGTCTGCTTTTAGATTTTACATATAAATTTGTCTTTCTCATTCTTAGTCCATTAAGTGTAATAGCCTCCATGTTCAACCAACTTGTCCCAGACGGCAGTATTTCTTTTCTTTTTTTTTTATGGCTGTATAACGTTCCACTTTGTGGATATGTGTGTCTGTGTTGGGGGGGCACATGACTGAGAACGCATGCAACTCAAAAGGAGCGTTTAGTTTTTAGAAGAATAGTTATTTGGATTTGTAAATTAATGGTTTAGTTCTCTTATCTCTTGTTGTTGTTCAGTCGCTAAATCGTGTCTAACTCTTTGCGACCCCACAGACTGTAGCCTGCCAGGTTCCTCTGTCCATGGGATTTCCCAGGCAAGAATACAGGAGTGGGTGGCTGGTTCCTTCTCCAGGGGATCTTCCCTACCCAGGGATCGAACTCACATCTCCTGCATTGGTAGATAGATACCTTTCTATTGAGCCACATGGGAACCCCTTCTCTTATTCCTACAAAAATAAAATGTTATAGTTTTCATACATATAAAGTCTGCAGTTGTATTATTTTCTGGATAACTTTCCCCTATAAATTAAGTGATAAATTAGTTTAATGATTTCTGTTTATTTCTAAATTTGACATTATATTTTTTATCTTTTTCTTTTAAGTTTTCTTAGTTCTTATGAAAATAATTTAGCTTCTAACCTGTGAATTAAATTGGGTAGTTGTCATCTTCCTTACTCTTCAAGTCAGAAAATGTCAATATTTCCTCTCTTGAATGAATTAAGCTTCCAGTGTGCCTTCCTTTTTCCCATTCCTTACCTTTTTAGATTCATGTTTTTAATACAGTTAATTCATATGTCAAAGATCTAGTGAGGCATCAGGCTCCATGTGGTCAAAACATGGTTAAGAAAAAATATATTTTAGAATAGAATATTGCCATTCTGATGGAAAAAGCAAGAGAGTTCCAGAAAAACATCTACTTCTGCTTTATTGACTATGCCAAAGCCTTTGACTGTGTGGATCACAATAAACTGTGGAAAATTCTTAAAGAGGTGGAAATACCAGAGCACCTGACCTGCCTCTTGAGAAATCTGTATGCAGGTCAGGAAACAACAGTTAGAACTGGATGTGGAACAACAGGCCGGTTTGAAATCAGGAAAGGAGTACATCAAGGCTGTATATTGTCATCCTGCTTATGTAACTTCCATGCAGAGTACATCATGAGAAACGCTGGACTGGATGAAACACAAGTTGGAATCAAAAGATTGCCGAGAGAAATATCAATAACCTCAAATATGCAGATGACACCACCCTTATGGCAGAAAGTAAGGAAGAACTAAAGAGCCTCTTAATGAAGGTGAAAGAGGAGAGTCAAAAAATTGGTTTAAAACTCACCATTCAGAAAACTAAGATCATGGCATCTAGTCCCATCACTTCATGGCAGATAGATGGAGAAACAGTGGAAACAGTGACAGACTATTTTGGGGGGCTCCAAAATCACTGCGGATGGTGACTGCAGCCATGAAATTAAAAGATGCTTGCTCCTTTGAAGAAAAGTTATGACCAACCTAGATAGCATATTAAAAAGCAGAGACATTACTTTGCCAACAGAGCTCTGTCTAGTCAAAGCTGTGGTTTTTCTAGTAGTCATGTATGGTTGTGAGAGTTGGAGTATAAAGAAAGCTGAGTGCTGAAGACTTGATGCTTTTGATCTGTGCTTTTGGAGAAGCCCCGGATTGCAAGGAGATCCATCTAGTCCATCCTCAAGGAAATCAGTCCTGAATATTCATTGGAAGGACTGATGCTGAAGCTGCAACTCCAGTACTTTGGCCACTTGATGAGAAGAACTGACTCATTTGAAAAGGCCTTGATACTGGGAATGATTGAAGGCGGGAGGAGAAGGGGACGACAGAGGATGAGATGGCATCACCGACTCAATGGACATGAGTTTGAGTAAACTCTGGGAGTTGGTGATGGATAGGGAGGCCTGGCATGCTGTAGTCTATGGGGTCGCAAAGAGTTGGACACTACTGAGCGACTGAACTGATATTACCCTGTTCCACCATTCATACTCATTTTTCTAGAATTTATTTATGTATATGCTCTTAATAACTCTTGCTTTTTCAATGAATCAGTGGATGTTGGCAATTTGATCGCTGGTTCCTCTCCTTTTCTAAATCCAGCTTGAATATCTGAAAGTTCACGGTTCACGTACTGCTGAAGCCTGGCTTGGATAGTTTTGAATATTACTTTACTAGCGTGTGAGGTGAGTGCAGTTGTGCGGTAGTTTGAGCATTCTTTGGCATTGCCTTTCTTTGGGATTGGAATGAAAACTGACCTTTTCCAGTCCTGTGGCCACTGCTGAGTTTTCCAAATTTGCTGGCATATTGAGTGCAGCACTTTCACAGCATCATCTTTCAGGATNTTTCTGTCTCTTTTTCTCTCCCTCTCTTTACCCCCCACTGCCGTTTTCTATCTCCCTTTAATGGTTAATATATTCTTTAGGATCTCAGGAGAAAATGACCAACTTATTTGGTCATTGTTTTAGAAGTCATTTTCTCATACTTTTACATTTTATTTAAACTAACTGCTTATATAGTGGAACAATGCTTACCATGTTTTAGGAACTCTTCTGAGCATCCTGAAAATACTAATTGACTTGGTAAATACTGGTTCATGTGAGCTAATGGTTATTGCCAGTCTATTTAAGTTTTGTGTGAATTTGACAATTTTCCAAATAAAACAAAATAGTTTAATTGAATCCCTTTGATAGCCTTATGTGGAAAGTATTAATATTTAATTTAATGACAGATGAGGAAATTGATTCCCAGATAGTTTAAGTTCATGTCATGAAACTGATGAGTAGAGACTGGTTTAAAACTCAGCCATTCTGGCTTTAGAATTGATCTTCTCGACCATGTTACTGTTCTTCTGAATAGACTCTTCCAGATGACCTTAGATTAAAGACTTTAGATTAAAGACAGTTTATTTTTGTACTCTCATAGATAATATTCTATAGATAATTCATTTAAGATTCGTTGCTCTTTTAGACTCTCTCAATACCCTGTTCTTGATGATGCTTACCAAAGTTTATGATTATGGATTCATTTGTAGGTTTCATCGTTTTACTTACCTCCTTGCCAGGCTGTCGCTCAGAACAAGGGTGATGCCTCTCTTGTTCTCTTTTTTATAACCAGCATCTGGCGCAGGACCTGTGCCTAGTAGGTATTCACATATTTGTTGAATAAATGAATGGAAAAATGACTAACTTTAAGAAAGTATATTATTTACCACTCTTTCTTACAGTACATTTTAAAGGTTATAGTTTTTTTATGTCCTAGCACACAAAAATAAAAGATCAAATAGTGATTTCAGGGACCAAGAGGTAAAATTGATATTTAATATAAACAAAACATTAGAAACAACTTTTATTTTCCATAGCTTCTCTAGGAACAAGTTGTTATATAATATTATCACCTAGATGAAGTATAGTTTATTTAAGGCAGAAAATTTTAGAAAACTTATATGTCATAAAATTAAGACAATAACTTATATTTCTGTAAGAGTTAATAACATAGTGATGGCTTTTCAGAATATATACTTGTGCCACGCAATTTCTGTATTCTCTCATATATACTTACATCAGCTCTGTGAATAAAATAGAGCAGATATTAGTCTCATTTTATAGGTAAGAAAATTGAAGCCCAAAGATATATTATTTGATGATGGTAATAGTTATAGGTATATGATAGAATTGTGATTTGAGCCTACTTCTAAAATAGAGTTGAATATAGATTCATGGATTATAAATGCTAGAGAAGAAGAGAAAAGGAATGGCTGGGAAAATGTTTTGTTTTCTTGTTGACTGTTGAGGAAAACAGCAAAGTTACTTGGCAAGAAAAAGATATTTTTATTCAATATGTTTGTCATTAAAATATCTTCTTTTAGTTAGAGAAGTTACCTTCTGCAGTTAGAGAAGGTTAAAGTATGTTAAACATTTTGTGTATTCTAATAAAGAGTCAAAGGAAGTTTTAAATTCAAAAAAAAATAGGACTATACATTGTTTGAAAAAAAACCTGTATTAGTATAAACCATTACAGAGTAAAAATTATAATATTCTCCCTTAAACTATTACTCCCATCCCCTTTTCTGCTTCCCAGAAGTAAACAAGAGGAACACCTTCATGAGAATCATTCTGGATTGTTTTGTATAATTTTACTACAGTTATTTTTCATAGTTCTGTTATAGTTAAATTTTGTTTTTACATTTAACTCTCTCATTTATAGAGTTTATTTTAATATATGCATGAGGCCAGCCTTTAACTGTGTACTTTTCCAAGTAGATGATCAGTTGTCCCATTGTGAAAATTTTTCCTGATTTAAAGGTTTGCTATTATCATATACTAAATTATTATATATACTTGGATTGGTTTCCAGACTTTTTTTTCTATTTACCTTTTAATTTTTTTCAAAGCATGTATGTATATAATCAGAGTCAAAGGATTCTAGTGGCTTCAAACAAAAAGCAGTAGACCCCTGCCCTTGTTCTAGTTGNTGCTATTATCATATACTAAATTATTATATATACTTGGATTGGTTTCCAGACTTTTTTTTCTATTTACCTTTTAATTTTTTTCAAAGCATGTATGTATATAATCAGAGTCAAAGGATTCTAGTGGCTTCAAACAAAAAGCAGTAGACCCCTGCCCTTGTTCTAGTTGCTACCACTTCCTGCTATGTGGTTGCTAATTTTTAATTATTTTGCCTGTTTATTCTGATATTTATTTATCTTTAAAATGACAAGCACTTACAGTCTTTTTCTTAATTTTCAGTTTTGGATAACTTCCATTTTCTTCCTACTGTTTAATTTTTTCATTACTTCTCCCCTTCAAGCCTCACAATGTTTGCTGTTTACATTATTGCAATCATGTAAGTATCATTAAAAACTGAGCCAAGTGTTTTATTATGATTACACTTCTTTGCCCAAACCAGGTTTTATTTTTTCTAGTGCTAAATATCAATAACCTCAGATATGCAGATGATACCACCCTTATGGCAGAAAGTGAAGAGGAACTAAAAAGCCTCTTGATGAAAGTGAAAGAGGAGAGTGAAAAAGTTGGTTTAAAGCTCAACATTCAGACTTGAGCGCAGGCGGCTGCGGCGCCGGCTCACTTGAGCGCAGGCGGCTGCGGCGCCGGCTCACTTGAGCGCAGGCGGCTGCGGCGCCGGCTCACTTGAGCGCAGGCGGCTGCGGCGCCGGCTCACTTGAGCGCAGGCGGCTGCGGCGCCGGCTCACTTGAGCGCAGGCGGCTGCGGCGCCGGCTCACTTGAGCGCAGGCGGCTGCGGCGCCGGCTCACTTGAGCGCAGGCGGCTGCGGCGCCGGCTCACTTGAGCGCAGGCGGCTGCGGCGCCGGCTCACTTGAGCGCAGGCGGCTGCGGCGCCGGCTCACTTGAGCGCAGGCGGCTGCGGCGCCGGCTCACTTGAGCGCAGGCGGCTGCGGCGCCGGCTCACTTGAGCGCAGGCGGCTGCGGCGCCGGCTCACTTGAGCGCAGGCGGCTGCGGCGCCGGCTCACTTGAGCGCAGGCGGCTGCGGCGCCGGCTCACTTGAGCGCAGGCGGCTGCGGCGCCGGCTCACTTGAGCGCAGGCGGCTGCGGCGCCGGCTCACTTGAGCGCAGGCGGCTGCGGCGCCGGCTCACTTGAGCGCAGGCGGCTGCGGCGCCGGCTCACTTGAGCGCAGGCGGCTGCGGCGCCGGCTCACTTGAGCGCAGGCGGCTGCGGCGCCGGCTCACTTGAGCGCAGGCGGCTGCGGCGCCGGCTCACTTGAGCGCAGGCGGCTGCGGCGCCGGCTCACTTGAGCGCAGGCGGCTGCGGCGCCGGCTCACTTGAGCGCAGGCGGCTGCGGCGCCGGCTCACTTGAGCGCAGGCGGCTGCGGCGCCGGCTCACTTGAGCGCAGGCGGCTGCGGCGCCGGCTCACTTGAGCGCAGGCGGCTGCGGCGCCGGCTCACTTGAGCGCAGGCGGCTGCGGCGCCGGCTCACTTGAGCGCAGGCGGCTGCGGCGCCGGCTCACTTGAGCGCAGGCGGCTGCGGCGCCGGCTCACTTGAGCGCAGGCGGCTGCGGCGCCGGCTCACTTGAGCGCAGGCGGCTGCGGCGCCGGCTCACTTGAGCGCAGGCGGCTGCGGCGCCGGCTCACTTGAGCGCAGGCGGCTGCGGCGCCGGCTCACTTGAGCGCAGGCGGCTGCGGCGCCGGCTCACTTGAGCGCAGGCGGCTGCGGCGCCGGCTCACTTGAGCGCAGGCGGCTGCGGCGCCGGCTCACTTGAGCGCAGGCGGCTGCGGCGCCGGCTCACTTGAGCGCAGGCGGCTGCGGCGCCGGCTCACTTGAGCGCAGGCGGCTGCGGCGCCGGCTCACTTGAGCGCAGGCGGCTGCGGCGCCGGCTCACTTGAGCGCAGGCGGCTGCGGCGCCGGCTCACTTGAGCGCAGGCGGCTGCGGCGCCGGCTCACTTGAGCGCAGGCGGCTGCGGCGCCGGCTCACTTGAGCGCAGGCGGCTGCGGCGCCGGCTCACTTGAGCGC
>SJYA01002687.1:3040411-3105518 GCA_006410615.1 Neotragus moschatus
CAGTACCTCAAAACACAGTAAAGTGAAATGCAGTGAAATGAGGTATGCCTGTATCTAACATTCAAGTGAATTCACTTAAAAAAAAAACAACCCAATATATTTGGCTTAATTCCAAAAGATTTGCTGTTTTACCTCCTTTTGAGCTAATGGTTTTCAAGTTTAATAAATATAGGAATGTCAAGAGGGGTTCCCTAGACTGAAACTAAACAGTCAGGTGCACTGTTTGAACTGTTCAGGTTGAACATTATCTCAAGATAATCCCCAGAGATAATAAATTGCTAATATGATAGTCATAAAATTTGAAATTGTTAATGTGACATTTTAAATAAAATCTTAAGTTTAACCTAAACTTTATTTTTCTTGATTATTTCACTGCTATAGTATTAATACAAGCAAGTGTTGAAAGGAAATGGAAGGGGAGCAGTACCTCAAAGTGATAATCCTACGAGGATAATCACTTGTGTGTTGTTTAGAACTGATGCCGCTCCATAGTATAACTACTCTACTGTCTTTCTTGCCACAGAACTCTGTGTGCATGTGTTAAAAATAAAAAAAAGGAACGCTGAACAGAATTCCTGAAATTGGTAGAACCTGTAAAAGCCAAGAACTTTGTCAGAGGTTAAAAGTTTCTATTAATTCTCCACTAATGCTGAATTTATTAAGATCTTGAAACAATATATATGGACCAAATTTGGCTTTTTCCAAATTTTGAATTCCTCCTTGTCTTTTCCATACACACACACAGACACACGTACACACACAGAGACACACGTGCACACATATACACGCAGAGCACTCTAAAGTAGAATCTTGAGTGCTTTTCATGATGCTGGATATTGACTTTGCTAGTGTTGAGGTTTCTGAGATAGAAAAATCTGCATTAAATTACCATGAAGGATTAAAGTATTGGAGGAAAACAGATTTGTTGACATAGTTCTATATGAGGTTCAGTCCTTAATTTTAGTGGTAGCCAAGGGAGCTTAATTCTAAAACCGACTGCCTGCTTGCTGATTTAAAAATTAAAAAAAAAAAATTTATTAGGACTTTTATTTTCTTGAAGAAGCGACTGAACTGAACTTAAGGTTCACAACAAAATTGAGGGGAAGGTACAGAGATTTCTCATATTCCCCCTACCCCAACACATGCATAGCCCTGCCTCATTAATAAGCCCCTGGAAGTGGTTCTTTTGTTGCAGTTGAACATGTGATGGTACGTCATAGTCATCCAGATTTCACAGTTTACGTTGTGATTCACTCTTGTTACATATGCTGAAGGTTTGAGTAAGTATATGATAGCATGCATATCCATCACTATGATAGCATACCGAGTATTTTTCAGGTCAGTTCAGTCGCTCAGTCGTGTCCAACTCTTTGCGACCCCATGAATCGCAGCACGCCAGGCCTCCCTGTCCATCACCAACTCCCGGAGTTCACTCAGACTCACGTCCATCGAGTCCGTGATGCCATCCAGCCATCTCATCCTCTGTCGTCCCCTTCTCCTGCCCCTAATCCCTCTCAGCATCAGAGTCTTTTCCAGTGAGTCAACTCTTCGCATGAGGTGGTCAAAGTACTGGAGTTTCAGCTTTAGCATCATTCCTTCCAAAGAACACCAAGGACTGATCTCCTTTAGAATGGTCTGGTTGGATCTCCTTGCAGTCCAAGGGACTCTCAAGAGTCTTCTCCAATACCACAGTTCAAAAGCATCAATTCTTCGGTGCTCAGCCTTCTTCACAGTCCAACTCTCACATCCTTACATGACTACTGGAAGAACCATAGCCTTGACTAGACGGTGTTTACTGTCCTCGAAATCCTCTGTGCACCCCACCTGTCCATCCCCTCCCCACAACTCCTGGCAGGCACTGGTCTTTTTACTGTCTCCATAGTTTGCCTTTTCTGTAATATTATATATTAGTAGTTTGAATCATGTAATGTGTGGCTTTTTCAGATTGTCTTCTTTCACTTAGTATATGTACTTGACCTCCTTCATGGCTTTTTCATGGCTTAATAGTTCATTTCTTTTTAGTACAGTTTATTTATTCATTCACCTACTAAAGGACATCTTGGTTGCTTCTAACTTTTGACAGTTATAAATAAAACTGCTGTAAACATTGGTGTGCAGAGTTTTGTGTGGACATATTTTCGAGTCATTTATGACCAAGAAGTACAATTGCTGGATCATATAGTAAGAATATATTTACTTGTGTGAGATACTGTCATGCTGCCTTCCAAAAGTGCTGGGCCAGTTTGCCTTTTTACCAGCACTGTCTGAGAGTTCCCTGCACTCTGCGTCCTCACTAAAATTTGGTATTGTCAGTATTCCATGACAATAGGTCATGTCATTGCATTGTTGTTTTCTTTTCCATTTCCCTGAGTGATACTATGATGTGGAACATCTTTTCATACGCTGTTTGCCATTTGTGTGTCTTCTTTGGTGAAGTCTGGCTTGTCTTCTCATTCTTTAGACATCATCTTTCCGAGAGTAGTTCTTAATTTTAGCAAAGCTTTATCAACTTTTTCTCTCATGAACTGTGTGTTTGGTGTTGTATATAAAAAAGTATCACCATACCCAAGGTCATCTAGGTTTTATTCTGTTATCTTCTAGAGTTTTACAGTTTGGAATTTTACAAATAGTTCTATGATCCTTTTGAGGTTAATTTCTGTGGAGGGCGTAAGGTCTGTGTCTAGATTTTTCTTTTTTTGTTTGCATATGGCTATCCAGTTTTTCTAGCACCAGTGGTTGAAAAGACTTATTGTCTCATTACTTATTACCTCCACTGTACTACCTTTACTTCTTTGTCAGATATCCACTGACTGTGTTTATGTGGTCTATTTTTGGTCTCTCAACTGTGTTCCATCGATACATTTGTCTGTCTTTTGCAATTCCACATGGTCTTGATCACTGAGGCTTCATAGTAAGGATAGCGGTTGGGTAGTGTCAGTACTCCGTTTTTCTCTTTCAGTATAGTTTTGGCTACTCTGGGCCTCATGCCACTCCATGTAAACTTTAGAATGAGTTTGTCAGTATCCACAAAGTAACTTGTTAGAAGTTTGATTGGGACTGCACTGAATCTGTAGATCAAGTTGGATAGAACTCACATCATAAAAGTAGTGACTCTTCTTATCCATGAGCATGGAGTATATAGTCATTTATTTAGTTTTTCTTTGATTTTATCAGAGTTTTGTAGTTTTTCTCTACATGTACAATTCCTTTATAAGATATAGATCATATACATGATTTGTTAGATTTATACCAGGATGTTTTATTTAGGGGATATTAATTTGCCTCAATGGACTAAGGTCCATCTAGTCAAGGCTATGGTTTTTCCAGTAGTCATGTATGGATGTGAGAGTTGGACTGTGAAGAAGGCTGAGCGCCAAAGAATTGATGCTTTTGAACTGTGGTGTTGGAGTAGAATCTTCAGAGTCCCTTTGACTGCAAGGAGATCCAACCAGTCCATTCTGAAGGAGATCAGCCCTGGGATTTCTTTGGAAGGAATGATGCTAAAGCTGAAACTCCAGTACTTTGGCCACCTCATGCGAAGAGTTGACTCATTGGAAGAGACTTTGATGCTGGGAGGGATTGGGGGNTGTGGTGTTGGAGAAGACTCTTGAGAGTCCCTTGGACTGCAAGGAGATCCAACCAGTCCATTCTGAAGGAGATCAGCCCTGGGATTTCTTTGGAAGGAATGATGCTAAAGCTGAAACTCCAGTACTTTGGCCACCTCATGCGAAGAGTTGACTCATTGGAAAAGACTCTGATGCTGGGAGGGATTGGGAGCAGGAGGAGAAGGGGACGACCGAGAATGAGATTGCTGGATGGCATCACTGACTCGATGGGCATGAGTCTGAGTGAACTCTGGGAGTTGGTGATGGACAGGGAGGCCTGGCGTGCTGCAATTCATGGGGTCGCAAAGAGTCGGACAGGACTGAGTGACTGAACTGAACTGAACTAAATGTTAGTCTTATTATTTGCTTAGTTTTCAATATATCTGTAAGTATTTATCTCCAAACTATGACTAAACTTAAATTCAGTTAACTCATTCAAATGCATCAGGTCAAGAATAGCCATATTTTTCAAACTCTCAATATTTAGTGAAAATAATGAAAAAATACTTTTATGATGTTGAATTTTAGTATCCATAGTTTAATGATTTTTTTTTAATACAAAAGCATTATCTATTCCTTAGCAAAAAATTGGAAACGATCAAAATGTGTATTCTGGTTACTGATATTAATCTTTAATTCACCTATCCCCTCAGTACCAAACCCTGTTATTCTGTTTGCTGTCCCCTTTTACACACACATACAATTAGTTACCAGTTTCTGTGTAACAAACTAACCATTTATTTAGCTTACTATTCTGAGGGTCACCTGGGCTCAGCTGTGCATTTCTCTTGATCTCAGCTGGACTACTCATGCCATCCATGGTCAGCTGCAGGTCAGCAGGACAACTTTGCTTCATAGGGTTGGTTGGCATTTGGCTAGGACATAGGACCATGGGGTGAGAATCTCTCATCATCCAGTATACTAAACTCAGCTTATAAATATAGGTGGCCCGAAGGAACATCAAGAGAGCAAACCCCAAATACCCTCTATTTCCTAATATCCTAGTCATCAAAGCAAGTCACATGGCCAAACCCAGATTCAAGGGATGGTGTTCACCCCTTGGTGAGAAGAGGTACAAAATGCCCTTGTAAAAAGAGTTTACATATAGAAATGAGAAAAATTTGTGGCCATTAATATATATATGTGTGTGTGTGTGTGTGTGTGTGTGTGTGTATATAATACATTATGCATATACTTTTTAAGAATGAAATTTGGATAGGATTTATTGTTTAAAAAAACTTCTTGAAATTATTTGGCCAAACTGCAAGGCATGCAGGATCTTGGTTCCCTGACCACAGATCAAACCTGCGCCCTGCTGGTAAAAGTGTAGAGTCCTAATCACTGGACTGCCAAGAAATTTCCATTAAAATTTGGACTATAGTGTATATAGCTTTTACTTTTCACCTAATGTATCATGGTTGTAGAAAAGGTTTTTAGAAATGTAAGTATTAAGTAGTCTATTTTGATGCTGTTTTGATCTAACTTTTTTTTTTTCCTGTGCCAGGAGTTTGCAAACTACAGTCCACGGCCCAGTGCCTGTTATTATAAATTTTGGAGATCACAGCTTACATTCATTATATATTGTTTGTGGCTACTTTTGTGCTACAGTGGTAGCACTGAATAGTTATGACAGATACCACATGGCTCACAAAACTTAAAATATTTACTCTTTGCCCCTTTAAAAACAGTTTACCAATCCTTGTCCTGTGCTGTTTTAATTGTGGTAAGTGAGGCCAGAAATTGGCGGCCTTAGTGTGAACCTCTTGCTTTATCTGCAGATTTACCTCAGGGCAGGGTGATAAAATGGATGAGTAATTGCCTGAGTGAGTTTCCTTCAGCTCCAATAGTTATGATTTTTTTAAGAGCTTGTAGAGGACATAATAGTGACCTCTGCAGTGGAAATAGAAAGGATTATTCTCAAAAATGTCAACTCTCCATCATGCTGAATGAACTTCACGGTGAATGTTTCAGAAAGATTTGATGGTTATTTTTGTTGATCTGTAGAAACATTTAATACATACAGCAATCTAGCTGATGTGTATACACATTTAGTGATAGAATCTACAGTTGCCATTTAGAAGCTTTTCACTCAGTGATCGTGGGTATGGAAAAATAACTTCACCTTAGAAAAGTACATGTTAATTGACCAATTTTCTGACCAGTAGATAGGCAGATAGATTTCTTTATTAAAATTTTTAGATTTTGACATAGTCACAGCATTATACAAAAATTAGAAATAAAGTGTAAATATATATATTTTTCCCATGAGTCATTTGTAGTAAGTTATTCATGTGATATTCCCATCACCCTGGAATACTTTTAGTGTCCATTTCCTAAAGCAAAGACATTCTTTAATAAAACCGTAAAAATCAGAAAATTATAATTGATTCATTGTTATCTAATACTCAGAACCGGATCAGATTTTACCCATTGTCTCTATGAAGCTTTTATAGCAGAAAGGTCCAGGTCAGAATCATACATTGCTTGTTTAGTTGTCGTTTTGTTATTTTCTTCAATGTGGAGTAGTTCCTCAGTCTTCCCTTGTCTTTCATGTCCTTGACACTTCAGAAGACTACAGCCTTTCTAGAATGTCTCTCAAGTTTGGGTTTTGTTATCATTAAATTACAGTTATGTATCTTTGGCAAGAATGTTACAGAAGTGATGCTGCATTCTATCTATTGCATCTTATGAGGCAGCAAGTAATTTCATTACATTACTGATGATTACTTTGATGACTTGATAAATATCAATGACTTGATATTTATCAAGCTAGGCATCACTGTAAAGTTATCTTCCTCTTAACTGAAGAGGACTTCGTAGGGTGGAACTCTAAAACTATATAAATAGCGTGTCCTCATCAAACGTTCAGCTTATTCATTTTATATTTATTTTTATGGACTTATGATTTTCCATTTTATTAAGTGATAATCCATTATATGATTTGTTTAAATGCTCAAGTTGGAGTTCAGTTAAGTTGCTTGTATATTTCTGACATGTATCCGTTGTTCTTAGAGCACTTACTTGCTTTCTGGCATAGTAAGATGTTCTAGGGTCATTTCTGTCTTGTTTTCCTCCTCTAGTCCTAGATTCATCCATTTTTCCAAAGAAGCTTGGTTTCTTTTAAATATTATTTAGAAACCAGGTTTTTGATACTGATTTTACCCATTGCTATTGGGGTTACTGTCCCAGGCCCTTTAAGCAGACAGAACTAGGCAATATGTGTCTGTGTAATACATGTGCGTGTATACACACAGAGAAATATATATATTTACAGATACATGTTTCTCTATTTGTATGTTAAAATTATGTGTTCATAACAATATATCCAATTCCAGTTCAACACCAGGGAGTTCATTCTGTTTCTTCCTTTTTATAATTTTAAATTAAAAACCTATTCCTAGTTTTTCAAAAAGTTAAAATAGAATTACTGTATGGTAATTCCATTTCTAGGTATATATATCACAAATAATTGAAAGCACATATTTGAAACACATTGACTTCCCAGGTGGCACAGTAGTAAGGAATCCGCTTGCCAATGCAGGAGACACAAGAGATGTTAGTTCAGTCCCTGGGTCGGGAAGATCCTCTGGAGGAGGAAATGGCAACTCACTCCCATATTCTTGCCTGTACACCAATGTTCATAGCAGCATTATTCACAAGAGCCAGAGGGTGAAAACATTTGTGTATCTATTGAGAGATGGATGGATAAACAAATATTTAGCCCTAAATGGAATATTTAGGCCTAAAAGGAAGGAAGTTCTGACACATGCTACAACTAAGGTTGAAGATATTATGCTAAGAGAAATAAGCCAGTTAGAAATAGACAAATATGGTATAATTCACTTACAGTTTACTTTGTGTATTGATGTGAGAGTTGATAAAGAAGGCTGAGTGCTAAAGAATTGATGCTTTCGAATAGTAGTGCTGGAGAAGACTCTTGGGAGTCCCTTGGACAACAAAGAGATCAAACAAATCAGTCCTAAAAGAAATCAACCTTGAATATTCATTGGAAGGACTGATGCTGAAGCTGAAACTCCAATACTTTGGCCACCTAATATGAAGAGCCGACTTACTGGAAAAGACCCTGATGCTGGGAGAGACTGAGGCAAAAGGAGAAGTGGGTGCCAAAGTACAAGAGTTTCGGTAGCATCACCGACTCAATGGACATGAACCTGAGCAAACTCTGGGAGATAGTGAAGGACAGAGGATCCTGGCATGCTGCAGTCCATGGGGTCTGCAAAGAGTCGGACACAACTTAGTGACTGAACAAGAAATACATTGCTGCTATAGAAGGTGGAGGTGAAGTCGCTCAGTCGTGGCCGACTCTTTGCGACCCCATGGAATGTAGCCTACCAGGCATCTCCATCCATGGGATTCTCCAGGCAAGAATACTGGAGTGGGTTACCATTTCCTTCTCCAGGGGATCTTCCCGACGCAGGGATTGAACCTGGGTCTCCTGCATTGGAGGCAGATGCTTTAGCCTCTAAGCCACCAGGGAAGGCCATATCGAAATATAGAAGCCCTGCTATAGAAATAGAATTCATTTTTGTATATTGACCATATAACCTGCAAACTTGCTAAGTCACTTTTTGATTCCAGTTGAAGATTGGCTCTTTCGAAGATTTTATAGGGCTTTCTAAGTACAGAGCTGTATGTTTGCATTCTCTAATAAGTATTATTTTACTTTTAGTATTTGGCTTTAATATGTTTTCTTGTTTTATCTTAGTGACTAGGATATACAGTACAAGGTTGAATTGGTGTGGTGAGTAGACATCTTTGTTCAAGTTTCACTGGGGGGAAAAACCCATTAAGAATGGTTATTGATGTAGGTGTTTTGTATATGCTCTCTATCCAGTTGAGGAAGTTTCCTTCTATGCCTAGTTTTGTTTTGTTTTTCTTTTTGGCCGCACCTCAGGGCTTGTAGGATCTTATAGTTCCTTCACCATAGATGGAACCCATGCCCCCTGCATTAGAAGTGTGGAGTCTTAAGCTCTAGACTGCCAGGAAGTCCCTCCTTATATTCCTAGTTTTGCTGAAAGTTTTATAATGAATGAATGTTGACTTTTATATTTTAAATTTTATTGCATCCATTAGTAGGATCACATGGTTTTACTCCTATATCCTGTGGATGTATTGACTTACACTGTTTGCTTTTTGGATGCTGACCCAACCACACACTCAAATGAAAGCTGGAATAAAACCCACTTCTTCATGATTTTGTACCCTTTTTATATCTTGCTAGATTTATTTTGTTGAGAATTTCTTGCATCTGTGCTTCTTAAAGATACTGGTCTTTAGTGGTTTGTGTGTGTGTGTATACATTGGAAGTATTACTTAAATTTTTGATAGACTTCACCAGTTAAGCTATCTGGGCCTTGCAGCTTGTTTTTGGAAAGAGTTTCACTTATATATTTAATTGCTTTAATAAATATAGGACTATTCAGATTTTCTGTTGCTTCTTGAGTCAGTTTCAGTAATTAGTATCTTTCAAGAATTCTATTTTATTCAAGTTTTTAAGTTTATTGTCATAATATTCAAAATATTCTCTCTGAAAAAAGCTGTAGGATCTATAGTGTTATTCCCTCTTCATTTCTAATACTCAGAATTTGTCTTTTTTTCCTGTGTATTTTTTGATCCATCTGGATAGAGATTAATACATTTTTATTATAGTTTAAAAACTTTTGTTTTTGTTGATTTTTTTCTTTGTTTTTCCATTTTCTGTTTCACTGACTTCTGCTTTTGTCTTTATTTCTTTCATCTTGATTTTTTTTAGATTTATTTTTTCTCTTTCTAACTTAAGAGTGAAGCTTAGATAATTGATTTTGAACCTTTTCCCCCCAAGACAACCATTGAAAAGTATACATTTCCCTCTGCTTTCTGTGCATCACACAGATTTTGATATTATGTTACTTTCCCCCTCATTTTCCTGTTGATTTCTCTTTTGACCCAAGATTTATTTACAGTAAATAAACACTAAATAGTTTTTTTCCCCAGATATTTTTCTTTTACTGATTTGTGATCTGTGTGGTTAGAGAGCATATTTTGTACGATTCTAGTTCTTTTAAACTTAATAATCTGTTTGTGAAAGCTCTGAATTTTTAGAAAGAATATGTATCCATTTATAGACTACTCCTGCTATTTGGTGAATTAGTCTATAAATGTCGGTTAGCTCAAGTTGTCTTGATTGTGTTGTTCATGTCTTCTGTATCATATTTTTTTTGATCTACTTATAAAGCAGAGAAGAGGACTAAAGTTTCTATAATTGTAGATTTGTTTCTGTCACATTTCTCTATCTTGCTTCTTGGAATTTAAACTCTGATATTAGAAGTTGTATATACATTTAAGATTTTATCTTCTGGCTGTGTTAACCTGTCCATCATTAAGAAATGTCTTTGTTCTGAAATCTACTTTGGATAATTAATATAGTTGCTCTGACTGTCTTAGGATTAGTGTTTGAGTAGTGTATCTTTTTTCATCCTTTTAACTTATCTGTTTTTACATTTAAAATGGGTTTCTTATACATCATTGAATCTTCTGTTTTTATGCACTCTGATAAACCCTACCTTTTAATTGGAATGTTTATACCTTGTACATTTAATATAATAATCAATATGGTTACTGTATATTTTCTATTTGTGTCCATTGTTCTTATTTCCCTTTATAATTTTTTTGGCCATCTTTTGGATTAATTGGCCGTGATTCAGGATTCCATCTTTTCTCCACTGTTTTCTTCTTACTATAACTCTGAGTTTATTTGTTTTGGAGTTTCTCTGAGATTTATAATTTGCATCTTAAATTTATCACTGTACCTTCAAATATTTTACTTCACATGCATTTTGTGATTGCATGTCTGCTCAGCTGTGTCCAAGTCTTCTGACCTTATGAATTGTAGCCTTCAGGCTCCTCTGTTCATGAGACGTTCTTGGCAAGATTATTACGGTTGGTTGCCATTTCCTCTTCCAGGGAATCTACCTGACCCAGGAATCGAATGCACATCTCCTGCATCTCTGGCATTGGCATACACTTAACATACAGTGTATGAAAACCTATTCCCAGCCACACTCACCCTCTGTGATGGCCCACACTCGGTGGAGCGTGTGTCTCTCTGAATCTGAATAAATCCACTTCTTACCTGAAAAAAAAAAGACAAACCTTCTCCTACTATACTTTAGTTTCCACTTTCTCCCACTATGCTTTTATGTCTACCTTCTCATATGTCATTTTTGTTATATAATTTATTTCTGTATGTATTATGAACCATAGAGTATTTTATTATTTTTTTTCCTTTAAATCATCAGTTATGTTTTTGATTATGAATTTTTTATTGAGACTTTATTTTTATATAACAGTTTAAGGATCACTGCAGAATTGAAGGGAAGGTACAGATATGCCCTACCCAACTCATCCCATTATCAACATTCCCCACCAGAATGGCATGTTTTTTAAAAAAAAAATTTATTTATTTAGCTGCATTGGCTCTTAGTTGTGGAATGCAGGATCTTCACTGCAGCATGCAGGCTTCTCTCTAGTTGGGGCATTCAGACTCCAGACCATGCAGGCTTACTAGTTGGGGTGTGCAAGCTTTAGTTGCCCTGTAGCATGTAGGATCTTAGTTCCCTAACCAGAGATTGAACCCTGCATTGGAAGGTGGATGGTTAACCACTGAACCACCAGGTAAGTCCTCAGGATGGTACATTTCTTACAGTTGCTGAACCTACATTGACAGGTCATAATCGCACGGAGACTAGTTTACATTTCCACATGCTAGCTATGGATGCTGTATATTTAATGGGCTTGGAAAAATGTGTCATAACGTGTGTCTGTGATACAGAGTATTTTCACTGCCCTAATAGCCCTCTATGTTGCACCTAGTCGTACCTTCCCTCTCTTCCTGCAAACCCCTTTCAATCACTAATCTTTTTACTGTCTCCATAGTTTTGCCTTTTCCAGAACAGTAAATATATTTGGAATTATACAGTATGTAGCCCTTCAGATGAACTTCTTTCACTTAGTAATATTAAAGATTCCTCCTTGTCTTTTCATGACTTGATAGCTTATTTCTTTTAGTTCTAAGTACTGTTGCATTGTTGGAATGTACCATTGTGTATTTATCTATTCATCTCCTGAAGGACATCTTGATTGTTTCCAAGTTCTGGCAGTTATAAATAAATCTCTCAACATTTGTGTTAATGGATATTTGTTTTTACCTCCTTTAGATAAATACTAAGGAGCATGACTGCTTGATCATAGCATAAGAGTAGGTTTAGTTTTGTAATAGACTGACGAGCCTTCTTTCAGAGTGGCTGTACCACTTTGCTTTTCACCAACAATGAATGAATTGCTTTTGTTCCACATCTTCATATCCTTGTCAGCATTTGATGCTGATCATTGTTCCTGATTATAGCCTTTCTCATAAGTGTTTGGTATCATCTTGTTGTTTTAATATGCATTAGTCTAATGACATATGTTGTTGAACATCTTTTCATATGCTTGCTGCTGCTGCTGCTGCTAAATCGCTTCAGTAGTGTCCGACTCTGTGCGACCCCATAGACGGCAGCCCTCCAGGCTCCCCTGTCCCTGGGATTGTCCAGGCAAGAATACTGGAGTGGGTTGCCATTTCATATGCTTATTTGATACCTTTTTGTCTTGTTCTGTGATTTTGTTCATCAGAATTTTGTAGTCTTGTACGTATTTTATCAGATTTATACCCAAGAATTTAATTTTTGGGGTACTAATATAATTGGTATTGTGTTTTTAATTCCAAATAATCCAGTTGTTCATTGCTGGTATATTAGAAAGCAATAGACATTTTTTATTATTATTTAATGCCTGCACTGGGTCTTTGTGGCTATGCCTGGGTTTTCTCTAGTTGCAGCAAGCAGGGGCTACTCTCTAGTATTGGTGCATAGACTTCTCATTGTGGTGGCTTCTCTTGTTGTGGAGCACAGGCTCTAGAGAGTGTGGGTTTTAGTAGTTGTAGCAAAGAGGCTCGGTAGTTGTGGCTCATGAGCTTGTAAGTTCTGGCTCAGTTGTAGTGGCGCAGGGGTTTAATTGTCCTGTGGTAGGTAGAATCTTCCCAGATAAGGGATTGAACCCATGTGGCCTACACTGACAGATGGATTCTTACCACTGGACCACCAGGGAAGTCCAGAAAGTAATTGACTTTTATAAATTAACTTTGTATCTTGGAACCTTGCTATAATCACTTACTAGTTCCAAGAGGTTTTTTTCCAAATTTTCCACATAGATACTCAGCAAACAGACAGTTTTATATCTTCCCTCTCAATTTGTATACCATGTATTTATTTTTCTTGTCTTATAACATTAGCAAGGACATACAGTTGAAAAGGAATGGTGAGAGGGAATAGCATTGGCTTGTACCTGATCTTAGAAATCTTCAACTTTCTCATCATTAAATATAATGTTAGCTGTAAGTTTTTTGTAGATAGTCTTTATCAATTTGAGGAAGTGCCCCACTATTTCTAGTTTACTAGTTTTTATCACGTATGTTTGGATTTTGTCAAATGCTTTTTCTGCATCTAAGATTTCCCTATAGCTCAGATGGTACCTGCAATGCAGGAGACCTGGGTTCAATCCCTGGATCAGGAAGATCCCCTGGAGAAGGAAATGGCAACTCACTCCAGTATTCTTGCCTGGATAATTCCATAGATAGAGGAGCCCAGTGGGCTACAGTCTATGGGATCACAAGGAGTTGGACATGAGTATGTAAATATGTGGTATTTCTTTTTTAGCCTACCAGTGTGTGATGGGTTATACTGATTGATTTTCAAATGTTGAACCAACCTACATAGCTGGAGTAAATCATACTTGGTCATGGTTTATAAATCTTTTTACATATTGTTGGATTCAGTTTGAGAATATTATCTTGATATTGTTTAATGAGGATTTTTGCATTCATGTTCATGAGAGATATTGGTGTGTAGCTTTCATTTAATGTCTGCCTGACTTTGGTATTTGGGCAAATACTGGCCTGATAGAATGAATTGGCAGAATTCTTTCTGCATCTATACTCTGAAAGAGATTGTAGAGAATTGGTAGAGTTTCTTCCTTAAATATTTAGTAGAATTCACAAGTGAATCTATCTAGGTGGTGCTTTCTTTTTGGAAGATTATTAATAATTGATTTAATTCTTTAGTATATCGAGGCCTATTCATATTGTTCATTTCTTCTTGTGTCAGATTTGGCAAATTGTGTCTTTCAAAGAATTGATCTATTTCATTAGGCTATCAAGTTTGTGCACATAAAGCTCTTCATCGTAGTTTTTTTTTTATTATCCTTAGTGTCCATGGGCTCTGTAGTGATGTCCCTCTTTCATTTCTGATACTAATAGTTTTTAAAAATATTTATTTGGTCATGCTAGGTCTTAGTTGTGGCATGCAGGATCTTCAGTCTTCTTTGCAGCCTGTGAGTGCTGTAGTTGTGGCTTGAGAACTCTTGTAGTTGTAGCATGCAGGTTCTTAGTTGTCACATGTGGGATCTAGTTCCCTGACCAAGGATCAAACCTAGGACTCCTGCAATGGGAGCTTGGAGTCTTAGCCAATGGACTACCAGGGAAGTCCTAATATTAGTACTTTTTGTCTTCTCTCTTTTTTCCTTAGTATTCTGGCTAGAGACATTGATTTCATTTTTTTTTTTTTTTTTTTCCCAGAAAAGCAGGTTTTGGTTTCAGTGATTTTTCTCCTTTGGTTTTCTTGTTTTAATTACATTGATTTCTGCTCTATTATTGTTTTCTTCTGCTTAATTTGGATTTAGTTTGTTCTTCTAGTTTCCTAACTTAGAAACTTAGGTTACTGACTTTACATCTTTCTTCATTTCTATATATGCTTTCAATTTCCCTCACAGCACTACTTTGACTGCCTACCATGTATTTTCATAGGGTATGTTTTTATTTTCATTTAGCTGAAATTATTTTTAAATTTCTCTTGACTTTTTTCCTTTGATCCATGTGTTACATAGTTGTATGTTGTTTCAGTTCAGTTCAGTTGCTCAGTCCTGTCCGACTCTTTGCGACCCCATGAATCGCAGCACACCAAACCTCCCTGTCCATCACCAACTCCTGGAGTTCACTCAGACTCATGTCCATTGAGTCAGTGATGCCATCCAGCAATCTCATCCTAGGTCTTCCCCTTCTCCTCCTGCCCCCAATCCCTCCCAGCATCAGAGTCTTTTCCAATGAGTCAACTCTTCGCATGAGGAGGCCAANGGTATTCCCATCTCTTTCAGAATTTTCCACAGTTTATTGTGATCCACACAGTCAAAGGCTTTGGCAAATGATAAGATACTGGCTCTAATAATACCCCAATTGATTAGGCTCTGGTTAACTAGTTTCCCCTTATGGCAGGCTTTGTTAAAACCAGAGTACTCTGCTATATTTCAAAATTATTCCCTTCCCTCTCCCATTTCTGGGAGCACAAGGGTGTTTTTCTCCCCTGTATGTTGAGGGAACCTGATCTGGCTACTAGACCTAACTCTCACAATATTTGGGAGCCCTCCATGACTAAGTGCCCCTACATTTTTAACTAAGAGAGTCATGCATATTGAGTCTGCAGCAGTTCAGCATTTACAGTTCAGGCTTTGTTAGCCCAGCACTTGTTCCTGCACTGGTTTTCACTGGCATTGCTGCTCCAGTAAACTGTTACTTCCTGTATTCACCTGTCTCCTAATCTTAAAGGCAATGGTTTGTCCTCTCCTCTCTTAAAATCCAGGAAAAGTTATTGATTTTTCAGTTTTTTTGCTGTTTACATGTCAGGATGGAGTGGCACCTTCCACGCTATTTATATCAAAAATGGAAACCAGAAGTCTACCTCAAGTTTTTTAAATAAATTTACAAATCAGGGAAATTGTTTTTTTCTTCATCCTCTTATTTCCTTTTTCTAGTTCCCTTCATCCCTTTATGTAAATTCAGGTTTCTGTATTGTATAATTTTTCTTTTAGCTTAAAAGGCTTCATTTAACATTTGTAGTGCGGCCCTGCTGGTAACGGATTTTTTTGTTCATTAAAAAGAAATGTGATACAGTGTACATAACAAAATTTGCCATTTTAGCCATTTTTTGTGTTCAGTTCAGTGGCATTAAGTCTATTCACATTGTTGTGAATTCTTCTGTCTTGCCAACTGAAACTCTGTACTTAACTAAACAATAACTCCTGTTCTCCCTTGCCTCAGCCCCTTGATAAATACCATTCTCCTTTCTGTCTATGAATTGCCACAGAGAACTCTGGAACTCTGGAACCTCATGTAAGTGGAATTGTACAATGTATGTCCTTTTGTATCTGAGCTATTTCATGTCTTCAGAGTTCATCCATGTTACAGCATGTGTCAGAATTCCCTTTTATGATTAAGTGATAGTCTGTTCAATGCCTGTATACCACATTTTGTTTATCCATTTATACTTCAGTGGTCATTTGAGTTGTTTTCCTCTTTTGACTATTGTGAATATGCCAATATTGTGAATATATGAACGCTGCTTTCACTTCTTATGGATATATACCCAGAGGTGGGATTACTGGATCACATGGTAATTCTGTTTAATTTTTTGAGGAATTTCCATCCTATTTTCCACAGCGACTACACTATTTTATATTCCTACCAGCAATGTAGGAAGGTTCCGTTTTTTTTGTTTTTGTTTTTTTTCCTGGCTGTGTCTTGAGGTGTGGGATCTTATATCCCTGACCAGGGACTGAACCTGTGCTGCCTGCAGTGGAACATGGAGCCCTAGTCATTGGACCACCAGGGAATTCTCAGGAAGGTTCCAGTTTCTTCACATCCTTGCCAAGCACTTGTAATTTTCCATTCTGTATTCTGTTTTCTTTTTAAATTATAACCATCCTAATGGATGTGACATGGTATGCCTTTGTGGTTTTGGTTTGCATTTCCTAATGATTAGTGATGTTAAGCATCTTTTCATGTGCTTATTGTCCATTTACAAATCTTTTTTCCTCGTTAATTAAGTAATTATTTATTTGTTTGGTTGCGCTGGGTCTTCCTTGCTGTGAGCAGGCTTTCTCTAGCTGCAGGGAGTGGGGCTACTCCTTGTTGCAGTGCACTGGCTTCTCTTGTTGCAGATCACAGGATCTAGGGAGTGTGGGTTTCATAGTCGCTACACAGAGGCTCAGTGGTTGCTGCTCATGGGCACAGTTGTGGTGCACAGGCTTATTAGTTGCTCTGTGACAACTAGTGCTGCTTTAGAGGCTTATGTACTGATAAATTTGTCTACTAATTTTTAACAGTAGTGAAAGGAGCAAAAATCTCTTTCATTTATAGCATTTTGGTCAGTATGTAGAATATGACATCACAGGATGGCTTTGTTTTCTCATTTTAAAAGATTAATTGAAAAAAGTTTGAAAAATGCCAAAATGCTGTATGATGAAGGAGAAGATAAAAATGTCAGACAATCCCAAAGGATTTTTGAAGTAAAATATACAACTGCAAATATCATAAGGGTTCAGTTGGATTAATTTTCACCAACTAAATAACATATCGTTTTACCATCATTTCTGTATTCCTAGGTTCTTTTTGATTCGTGGCTTGATTGTTTAGATTTCATAATCATGTAGTTTTATTCAAGAAAAGTATATATTTCCTACTATAGCATATCAAGAGGCACATGATGCCAGTTTGTCTCTCTATTGCTAATGTTAAAAATCGACTACTTGGTTAAAGTGGTGACTACCAGGTCTCCATTATAAAGGCATATTTTTCTTTTTAATTAAGAAGTAATCTTTGGAGTGATACTTGGAGTCTATATGAATATCTTGTTTTCCAACAACATTTACCCAGTGATTTTAGCATCCATTTATGTACCCTGTAGGAATCAACTATTACATGGCAGTTGTAAAATAGTGATTTTAAGATTTTATCATTCTGTTTACAATTTTTACCTAGCATTCTTCTCTAAGGAAGAACTTTCCTTTTTCCTCACCCATTTCCTTTCTTTGATTATTTTTTTTTGTTGTTGTATCAATAAATACCCCAGGTATTTCTCATGAAGTTGGTCAGTGTGACTACTCTCTATACTTTGAAACTCATTGCTGTAGTCACATCTGTATAAAGTACTACTGTTCCAGGAGGACTGTTGCTCTGTACAGGTTGGTCATCTTTATATTTGTTCTTAAACTGAGAAGTCTTAGAAATATGATTCTTCTAGTATAAATTTAGATTAAAAAGTATACCACTTTGGGGTGTTCTTGGTTATAAACTCAGAAACTGAGGCAGCTGTGTTAAGGAATTCCCATTTACAGTAGGCAAGAAAGTAAACAGTAAGTGGAGAGTAGGGTAACAGACACTTATGGTATCAAAAAACAACCGTGAAAAGGATCTGTCTTAATGTGCTAGCCCACTGCAGTTTAACATATTGCTTACAACCTTCACAATAGAATTTGAGTGACTTCAGTTACACATTCCAGGAGACTGGCAGTCTGTTACAATCAGAATCTGAACTTTAGAGCAGGCTAATTTACAGCGATGGGATGAAGAAAGTTGTGGATTTGTATTACACACTCTCACCTGACACTGTATCTGATCCCTTACCTGCTGATTGACATCTTGAATGAGCTCTTTGAAGCAAGTTCCAGCTTAATTAAAGCGTTTGCTTGGTTAGCAGTGATCTGTGAAAGGCTGTGATAAATATTGAATCAGGTTCACCTGCTGGTAGCTGAGAGTAGATAAACAGCTGCCTTGTGCAGTTTAATCATGAAACTGTGGCAGTAGAGTACTACTGTTTGAATTTTTAAAAATGAATAGTTGAAATGGTATAGTTATGTCACTTTTGCTATCTTAACTAGAGTGTGTGCCTACGTGAGATTTTGCACAACAGGCATTCAGTACCTCTTCGGATGGCGTGGACAACAGCAAATGGTTGATAAAGATGAATAGTAAACCTTCTTTCATGTGCCTCAAAGTATAATTCAGTATTCATTGACTTGTTTTTGCCACTAGTTCTTCATGTGCATGATGTTTGGAAATAAAAAAGGGCAGTATTTTGCTTTTTTTTTTGTCAAGTTAAATGGTAGATTAAAAATGATCTTGTTAATTAAAACTTTTAAGATTTAAGGTTATGAATTTTAACTTCTCACAAATTTATCATGAATTTTGTAGCCACTTGAAGAACTTCAGATTTTATTTTCTTATCTGTAAAATGGAGTTAGAAAAAAACATTAGTGAACTAAATGTTATAGAATTTTGTTAATATTGCATAATTAACAAACCTTAAAAGAGAAATTAATTTGCAAGCAGTATAGGAATCTTTATAAAATTATCATCTTTAGACTATCAACTTGTTTATTCCTTTACAGAATTAATGTGACTAAGCAAGTTCATTGTAAATAAAATGCTATTTCTATTTTATTTTCTTTGTAAAATCAGACATAAATTCTGGAATAAAGTCCTCACCCAAATAAGTCACAGTCTTCTGTGAGCACATAATGATAAGTTATGGACTCGCTTTCTAAAAATGCATACAAAATTGTGTTTGTAGTTTCTGGGTGATCCCAAACTCTCTCCTCTGTAACAATAGTGAAGTCGCTCAGTCATCTCCGACTCTTACGACCCCGTGGACTGTAGCCTACCAGGCTCCTCCATCCATGAGATTCTCCAGGCAAGAATACTGGAGTGGGTTGCCATTTCCTTCTCCAGGGGTTCTTCCTGACCCAGGGATCAAACCCGGGTGTCCTGCATTGGAGGCAGACGCTTTTAGGAGTCTATTTCCTAATCAATTAAGTTGAAAATTTTGGTCACGAGAGATTAAGATGATAGTTGTTCAACTGTTAGGTATTAAGCTGCTGAGGAGCAACCGATGTATTTGCTGTTTTAGGTTTCATTTGAAGCACTTTTTAGCATTTCCCAGTGTTATGTACTATGTTCCTTAGCTCCAAGGATTATCTACTGTAGTGGGGATTCCTAATTTTTTACCTAACGTTTTTATAGTTGTATTCCTATCATCAATTTGTTTGGAAGTTTATGGGGAAAATAAAATTTTATTTAAGTCACACTTAACCTGCTCAACACTTTTTTTTGATCTTTAAGTATGTTGATACATAGAACTCTGATTTGTATTTTTTTAAATTATTTACAGTATTCCATTAATAGACAAACGCCACAATTTATTTATTTATTCTTTTGCTGGCACATTTAGCTTCTTTTTCTTATCATTACAACAGTACTACACAGAATATCCCTATTGTATCTCTCTGAATCTGCAGGTCTGTCACTAGCAGGTATGACTAGCAGGCTCATGCTGGGCCCAAGGGTCTGTATATATTTGATATCACTATATCACAACTTGTTCTTCAAAGTGATTGTGTCACTTTATACTTGGATAAGCAATGTTTAAGAGTTGCTGTATATCTTTTCTGACACCCAGTCTGGTGGATGTAAATGTAATACAGTTAGACTTTTAATTGCATTTTCCTAATTAGTTTCCCTGGTATCTCAGACAGTAAAGTGTCTGCCTGCAATGCAGGAGACCCAGGTTCAATCCCTGGGTGGGGAAGATCTCCTGGAGAAGGAAATGGCAATCCACTCCAGTATTCTTGCCTGGAAAATCCCATGGACGGAGGCACCTGGTAGACTACAGTCCATGGGGTTGCAGAGTCAGACACGACTGAGCGACTTCACTTTCTTTCTAATGAAGTTGAACATCAGGTTGCACATCTTTTCAGGTGTTTGTTGGGTTTTCTGCTTTTCTCTCCTGTGATTTTTTTGTTCTTGGATTCTTACTCTTGTATTGGGTTTTTAAAAAATTGTTTTGTTGGAATTCTTTATGTGTTATGAAGACTGATCCTCAGTTGGTTATATACAGCATATGTATCTTCTCAAGATTGTTTTCAGTCTGTTGTGCTTTTGGTGTATTGTTTAAGAAATCCTTACCTATATTGAGGTCCTAAAGATCTTTTCCTGTATATAGGGACAGAGATTTTATGACCCATACAACCTAGAATATTTCTTCTCTAGTTCTTTGTAGGAAAAGTGTGACGCTTGCTCTAAACAGTCTCTCAACTAAAGAATTTTTGTTTTTTGCCCTTGTGGAACATAATGTCCATCTTGTTAGAAAATATTTGACTTAAATGTCAACTAATAATAAGTTAAAATGATTTTTATGAAGTAAATTTTATAGCTTATACTTAAGAATATTTTGTAGTTGCATTCAGAAAATAATGCACTTAAGAGTACTAAGTGAAACTGATATTGATAATCTCCTATAACACACCTTGTAGAACAATTAAAAAGTGAAGCTCTCTTTGTCGGTGGAATGAAATAATCTTTGTCATTGTCTTCTAATAATGTCAGGAATTCTAATGTTTCTTGAATGAATGAATGGATGGATGGATAGATGAATGAATGAGATAGTACATGTAGAGTGCTTAGCACAGGGACAACCTTAATAAATGATAGTTATTAAATGAATATATCAGGATATATGTTTGCCACTCACAACTAAAGTGGCCCAAATATTAACATAACAATATGATTTTTCTTTTTGTTCTTGAAAAATAACGAATTGTCCTGTACTTTTTTTTAAAAGCTAGCCTTTTTATTTTGAAATAACTTTTTGATAAGTGAAAAAGTAAAATTTGGGCATCAATTAAACATCTACAGATAAATAAAATATGGTACATGGGTGCAGTATTTGGTTTAGGGACATTAGTCATAATCCATCAATTAAAAAAATTAAGTTACAGTTATATGCAAAATACCATGCTCAATGAATGAGTATATGAAGTAACATAAGACATAGTTTCTGTCCTCAGGAATTTGCAGTGTGGTTGAAAGACAATGCATGCACATATGGAAAAGTATGTTACTGTTTCATGGACCTAGTTTTATCTTTATTTCATGCAGATAAGCTTCTTTCTGGTCTTTTCCCCCTCTCTACTTCTTTATGTGCTAATTTTTCATATTAAACATCCTTTTATGCTTACTTTTAGAATTCATTTCATAGACTCTGTTTAGATACTCCCCTGATTTATGAATTCACAAAATAACTTTTCTGACATTTCTAACTACTCCTTTATTATTATCCTTTTTTAGGCATATTTAGTCACCATGCTAATTTTTATTTTTCCAAGTAAATATAGTAATTTTAACATAGTAATTTTCATTGTTGTTCAGGGGAAAGGTTGGCGAGAGCTATGAAACTTTAGAGGTTGACATAGTTATCTTAATCTACTTATACTTTTGATTATAACCTTCTGAAAGGAATAGCGGCAAGGACTCAGAAGTTGCCCTTTCAAGATCAAGTATTATATTCATTCTTTATCCTTTCAAAAAACATTAATGCATATCTATACAGTCTGATAAGAGAGGGAATAAATAGAAATTGTTGGACACAAAGATAATTTTCTAAAATCCCTGGATGCTCCTAAAAACAGTTTTTGGCTATTGTAGATTTGAAATGTATTTTTAAACAGTTGACTTCTACATGTGGAACTAATACAACTGTCACATCCACATCTCTTATGATAGTAGATTTTTGGGGGGCTGTTATTTGGGTTAAGTTTTCTTGCCTTTTGTTGAAGAAAGGAACTCTAGACAGTTTCCAGCTATGGGAAAAGAAGTTATCTCTTAAAGAGATTAGTTCTACCATATGATATTGCAACTTACAGTTCTTAGGGATTTCAGGTTTGGGGAGCCTATGTGTTTTATCTTTCTTGATGTTTAGATATATTAGATGAGAAAGAATACTTTTTAATTTATTCTCCAGTTTCCTGATACAATCTATATAAATTTAAAGAGCAAAAACAAAAGGAAAATAGCCTTATGGGAGGAAAACTTGATCATTTGTCAGCAGGAGAATTACTTGGTGAAAAATACTTAATTTTGTTCATCTGTTGTTTTAAGATCCCTAGGTCAAAGAGTTTCAAAGAGAGGCCAGAAAATATTAGCCTAATTTTGAACTAGAGGATTTTGAGTTCTTATCATTGCTGTTTTCAGGATTCTTTCTCTGTTTTCTTACAAAATTGAAAGTTGCTGGTTTTGGTACAAATAATTCTCTTTTGTTCCTAAATAATTGTGTGTTTTTTTTAAGCCTCTGTTCTATTATTGCATTCAGTGTTTTCCATCTTCAACTATGATTATACCAAATCCTTTAAATAGGAACTTCAATAGGAGATCACTTCTGAAGAAGTAATTCCTCTTTAATACTGCAAATAAATAAGCAACTTTCTTAGTTTCTATCTTCTACTCTACTTGCCCAGCTACTCACTGAAAACCATCATCTTGAGGAGTTACCCTTGATTTCATAAATGGTATAATTCAGAACACTTGAAGATTTAACAAACATAAAACATTTTTAATATAAAAATTAGTTCTCTTTTATAATTTATTTTCAATTATAGAGTGAAAAACACATTTAAGGTACATAATTAAAGCTACTCTAGTGAGAACTTTCTAAAACAAGTCCTGTATCTTTTGCTTTTGTTAGTTATGCTGTTAGTATAACATTTTAAGATAAGCAGATCCCTTTAAAAAATTATTAGTGCAAATACTGCTTTTAAAAGTAAAACATTTGAATGCAAAGCAGAAAGTTATAAGACTATAACAGCATCCTTTTTTATTGGAAAAATATGAAAGATGTATTTATCTGTAGGAGGATCTGCTAGTTATATGTGGTGGTTGACTTATTTTGTATTTTTCTATAACGTTGGATTTTTTGTTTAGAAAAATAGCAGAATGAAAATAAAAGGAGTAGATCCTAAAGCTTTAAGTGGAATTCATGTTGAAAAGTGTCATATCAAAAAGTAGGTTTTCCAAGCCATGAGAAAAAGACTACTTTATTGAATTACTTTTAGGCTTGTATGTATCCATAGAGAATATTGTAGTGCATTGGGCTTAGCATTCTAATATTCACAATGAATTTAACTGTATCATAGGGAAGAGATATAATTGAGTAAAAAGATTGAAAATATGAAAATAAATTAATTCTGCTACCAAGAGTTACCTTAATTCTTTTACTAAGTTAATTAATTTGATCATTGAAAAGGACAAAAAGGAATTCAGTCAGAAATACCATGATATAATTTGCATTCCATTTTCTGTGTGACCAGAAATTGTTAGATATTGCAACATATGTAACATAAACCACATGTCAGCTGTTTCCTGCCTCACTGTTGACAAGAGCCCCATTCATAACTCTTCTTTTATCCTTTCAGTGAATAAGTAATTATTCAATATAGAAGGCAGGATATTTGGAACTGGCTATTTAATGTGGCAGCACTCTGTAATGAAATCTGCTGTTACTGGCAACCTGAGAGGGGAATGTAACAATTCCAGCATGGCTGTAACTTTATCTGCTTTGACTGACTGTTTATTTGGCACATCAGTGAACCTTTTATCCCAGTGAGTGACAGCTCCAGAAGGGTCACATTTACATCCATTCTATCATGTATTGTAATATTTAATGGCGGACAAGGTTGAGCGAGACTGGGAGTAATTCGAACTTGCTTTTCCACTGAGTTGAGGCTAAAAGACAGCTTGATCCCCAGTATTGTGGTGTAACATGCTATGACTTAGCATTTGTTTATGAAGGCTAATCTTACTGATTATAATTTTTAAAAAAAGCCAGTTAAATGGAGTGTTTGTTCTACTAAACTTAAACTCTCTAGTACAAGTTCTCTTAAGCTACTGTGCTATTTAGTATTTTTCCCTATCAGTGACCATTCCCATAAACTAACCATTTCTTAATCTTTCTATTAAAGGAGGCTGCATTCTGTCTCATTTGTATAGTAACTGAGGTTGAGAAGAGAGTAGTTATTAAGAACCAGTGTGTTCTAATATATAACATTAAGCTTTTTTTTTTTTAATTTTTGAGTTTGGAAATAGAGAAAAACCAGGTAAATATTATAATGTACTCCTGATGTTCCATATGGTATATTTAAGGAGCCATTTATATAACTTTTAATTATGAAACTGAATTGAGTAAAATTGTCTAGGAAAAGCTATCTTGAATGATAATTGTACTGATGGATTTATATTTGATGACCGGTAATTGAATTTCAGATATACTTGTTCCACACAAGCAGTCTGTCTTCATTATTAAATATTAATAATTTGCATTCATTTTCATACCTTTGCTAGAGAATAGTTTTCTCTTATTGTTTTTGAGTGATGATTTAAATTCAGCTTGGTGTTTCTATTCTTTTGTAAGATATGTTCAAAATGCTTTTTAAAATACTGGTTTATTAAAGGATATTTGAATGGATTGTGCTGTAAAGAAAAATAGCACTCTTAAATCTAAATTTAAACTATAATATCACAATTCACTTGAAGCCTAAGCAAAAATGAAAATTGTCTTTCATTTTGTCTTACTTTTATAATTTATGAAAGAAAAAATTAAAATGTACTTAAAACATTTGGAATTTGAGAGTTGGAGTAGTATGTTAGAAAACAATGCAAATATGGAAACATTTATAACTCAAAAGTGAAAGAGAACCAATTTGAAATTGAATTTGCAGTTTTTTTCTTTAAAGGCAAATTTTATATGATGTGACATTATGGAATTTCCCTTTATTTGGCAACTGTGGTTTACTACTTATAGTTTTGATTCCATGAAAAATTTGATAAAAATTTTATGGTAGTCCAGACATTAGTTATCTTTTCTTTCCTTTGTTACAGCCCCCTGGTCACTGTTCTAGGTGCTGTGGTTCTACTAAACAAGGAAACAGTGAAGATTCTTCAAATACCACTAAGAAGGATCATGGGGGGAAGTCCAAGATACCCAAAATATATTTTGGGACACGCACACACAAGCAGATTGCTCAGATTACTAGAGAGCTCCAGAGAACGGCATACTCAGGGGTCCCAATGACTATTCTTTCCAGCAGGGATCATACTTGTATCCATCCGGAAGTAACAGGTAACTTCAACAGAAATGAAAAGTGCATGGAACTGCTGGATGGAAAAAATGTGAGTAAAGTTCATTTATTTTAGGCAAAAAATTAGGCTATAAGATAAAAATTACTCCATTTTTAATGTGTTCATTTTATATGTACATTTACAGTGATAACTTTAGTCAGGTCGATTGCTAGTGTTGATATTTTTTAAAAAATAATTTTACCATAAGGAAATCTTTTATTCAAGTTTAAAATTATGAGTTTTTGTGCTAAAATGTGGGGATATTTATTTAATTCCTTGAAAATTAATTTCCATGTCTTAATTTCTTCTTTTAAAAATAGTCAAACATAGAGGTCAAATGAGGAGAAAAAAACATTTAAGTGATTTAGCCTAACTAGATCTAATTGATATATTTTACATATTTAAAAATTTCAGAATAAGGTAATGTGCATATGACCTCTCTGGGCAAATTTTAAAATGTTTTTTAATTGAGAAATGTAATGACTGTACTGTCTCATAATTCTGATTAATATAAACTTTTAAAAATTACAGTAAATTATTAATTAAAGGTATGTTATTTATGGCTTTGAAATTTTCTGGGGAAATTTAGAATAATATGAATTTTGGCTAGGTGGAAATAAATAAATCTCACTAAAGTCATGATTTTTTGATAATATTTTGCCAGTATTAGTTTATTTGTTTGTGTACAAGTTAGATAACTAGTTTACTCTAAAATTGAAGTTACAAGTCTGGAATTATACCCAGAAATTATAATTGAACCATAAATTGATAGTATGTGAAATGACCAATGATATTTTAATATATTTTTAAAGTTCTGTCTTTCTGTATTTTGTTGAACAAACATAGTTGGTTCTACACAAAAGTCTAAGAGCTATATCCTCTTAGACTCTAGTTTCATTTAACTGTATATCATCCCCTAATGTATAATGTGAATAGATTATTTTATATTATGTTTTTTTTCAGTGCTTCCTGTTATTATATGAAATTTATTCAACCTTTATTGGAATTATTCAAAAGAAGCCTCAATAGATATGCAAACCCAATAGATAATATGAAATATAAGTACTAAGGGGCTTCAGTGGAAAAACTTAAGTGACTTTTTTGGAATCAAGAAGAGAATACAGAATAACTCAACGAAAACCATTGTTAAAACTGTATGATCATATTTGTTTCCATATACTTTCTAACTGAGAAATTGTGCAATCTTTTCACTGTATATTTAAAAAGTTCTCTTCAAAGAGAGATAAAAATATTAAAAAGCTGAATGTTAAAAAATAATAAAATAGAGAAAAGCCTCTTCATGATAAAAACCCATAAATTTTATACTTAAGTAGATTTCTTTCCATATGTGGCTAACTGATCTACTAAATTCTTCAGATGCTTGAAATTTGTTTTTAGTCTGTGCAGGAAGATTTGCTAGCATTGTCTTTTTTTTTTTTTTTTTGCTACTTGCTATTGAGAAACTTATCATGTAATTATGCGTTGAAAGCAAATATTTTATGTAGTCTTTTAGAATCCTGCAGTGCTGGTTATATCTTTTGATTGATCTTTACTCTCCGAAGTTTGGATCTTGTAAAAATAAAAATCAAATAGACTTGAATATTCAGAACATTTCACTGGCCTTCAGGTTCTGTTTTAAAGTAAACAAATATTTTATTTTTGGATATTAACAATATAAATAATTGAAGATATTTGCATTTGTCTTGACCTAATTCTGCCTCAGAATGGGTAGCTCATAAGGCATACATGAACATTCTCTTTCTTGTTCCCAAGCCATAAGGGTAATTTGGTATTGTAATGAGGGCCAATTACAAAGTCACTAGAGGTGTCTATGTTTACTGTGGCTGAATTACCAAAGAGAAATGATAAATAGATAACTGACAGTTCAAGTGAAAAGGAGTTTAGAGTGTGATAACACTTCAGTTGACAGACTCCCCTCTGGGTTATATTACACTGCTAAAATGGATGAGCTTTTCTGGTTTTGCTATCAGCCTGCACAGCAGTGTCATTCTAAGTGCCCTTAAAGTGTAAACTTTCTGATTTTTTGGCTTGATCCAAAGGCACATGTGTTTTTGTTCACTGTTTCTTTTATATTCCTATACTGGAAAAGCAATGCACTTACCTGCTAAAAGTAAAATTTTGTTTCAATTAAGAAAAAATCATCTTAACTAACCCAAAAAATCATTCTAAAAAATTATTTTAGGTATAGAAGAATATCTGTTTTTTGTTAAGATAAGATTTAACAGTCCATAACCATAGACTTGAAGGCAACTTAGTGATCAGTTTGTTATCAGTACAAATAAAAACTTTCAGAATAGTATGAAAGGTACTTGGAATGAAGAAATGGTGAATGTCATTATTAAGCTCAATCTGATATCAAAGTCAGTATGAAAAATACTTAACATATTTCCATATTTCCTTCCATATTTGAGTCTCTAGACCCCAAATCATAGAATTTTAGAGCTAGAAAGAACTTCAGAAATGGCAGTCAGTGGTCGGAGAATTCTTAAAAGGCTTCTGGTTTAGCTACTCTTGATGCCTAGTCACATGAGAAGGATGGGCCCTGAAGTTTGCCCAGTGACAGACAACTAATCAGCAAGCAAGAAAGAAAGTTTTCTCTTAACCATTACAGTTTTCACTGCATTAGAAACAAAAACAGATGGTGGCATATGGTATAGGGAAGTTGACATGGCATGAAGGATTAAAAAGAATAATAGAGATTAGATAAAGTAAGTGAAAATAATACAAAGTTGAAGCAAGTGAACACAGTTAGGTGAGCCCTTTCTAATTCTAATTTTTAATACCTTGGAGAAACAATAAGTAGTATGGCTGATTAGCAGTCCTCAGCTGATCATACCTTGTCCTTGAATTTGCAGACATCTTTTGTAGGTTATGACCTTTTTATGAGTTACTCCATTTCTAGCAGTGTCTAGATATTTTTGTATATGTATGAATATTTTAAAAACAGATTTTCGTTTTTGATGGTTTGTAGATAAAAATACACACGCACACACATACATCTCCCCAGTGGTTAAGAATAACAAACTGGAAAAGATAAATATTAGATTTCAAAATCACATAAATTTTTTTTATTGATATATAAAATTAATGAAAATTAAAATGGCCCATTATTTCACCACCTAGTACCAGATGACAATTGAAAAAGAAAACTAACATACATGGTTAGAGACTCAAAATTATGGGAAAGTATTAAATGAAAGGAGAAGATCTCTCTTTCCTGTTCTTTCCATCCCTTTAAGGGACCTACTGTAAAGTTTTATGTATATTCCTCTAAAACATTTATAATATGTGTTTTGTATAATGTGTTTGGGCTTCCCTGGTGGCTCAGACAGTAAAGCGTCTGCCTGCAATGCGAGAGACCCGGATTCGATTCCTGGGTTGGGAAGATCCCCTGGAGAAGGAAATGGCAATCCACTCCAGCACTCTTGCCTGGAAAATCCCATGGACGGAGGAGCCTGATAGGCTACAGTCCCTGGGGTCGCAAAGAGTTGGGCACCACTGAGCGACCTATGGTATGGTATTAAGCAGTGCACTATATATATAATCACTTTAATGGTGAAATTTTATTTGGTAGTTAAATTTCCTGTGTATTTCTAATAGAAATAGAAGTTTATACTTCTAATTTTGTAAACCTTTTAATAGGATATGATGCCTTTGCCAGGACTGTTTTATCAAACATCTTATTTTTTGATTAGTGTATATATGTTAATAAAAATTTTTTACCTCCAATAGTAGAATGGCAAAGGACATTAGTAGATAGTACCTGAAAGAACATTCTATTTTTGCCTTTATTTTTGTTTTTTTTATCCTTTAAAAGGAAATGTATATACTTTTTCTTTATTTTTAATTGAAGGATAACGACAATATTTGTGCTGGCTTCTGCCATATATTTTTGCCTTTAAAATAGGCAAAAATAAGATAATGTTGATAAAGGTGTGGAAAAAGGGTAATATAAAATGTTCATAAACATTTTTTGGAGGATAATCTGATGATACAGTTTTCAAGAAACTGAAAAATATACTCTCTGATCTCATAATGCCATTTCTAAAAATGTATGATAAGAAAATATTTAGAAATGGGCATAAAATTGCTTATTGCAGCATTATTTATAAAGCAAAATTGGAACCAGTCTAAATGTCCAGTGATAAACTGGTTCATCAGATGTGGCACATTAATCCAATATATGTTAGCAACAATGAAAAAAAACAGTGGTATGAAAAGATAGATTTGATAAGATTTTCAATAAAATAGGCTATGAGAAAAAAGGCAGTACCAGTTTTGTAAAAAAATACTTAGTGACTGGATTGTTAGTAATCCTCAGTGTATGCACCTGGGGAAAATTTGATTTGTTCTCATTTTAATATTGGGTCATATTACAGAGATATCTTATATATAGAAAAGAAATCTGAAATGAGATACATCAAAATATTAATAGTACATTTTTGATAAAGTGGGATTTTAGATAATTTATAGATTTTTGGTACACTTGTATTTTGCAATTTTATATGATGAATACTTTTATCCCCTGGGACATTTCTTCTTCCCTCTTTCCCACTTTCCAGTCTTTTTTTCCTTCTTTTGTTTTTATTAATATTTGTATTTGATTAAGTAGTACTGTCTCGTGGCTCAAACTGAAAAGATACAGAAATGTCTATAGAGAAAAATCTCTCTCAGTCCTATCCCAAATCACTTGGCTCTCATCTTTGAAAGCAACTAGTGATACTATTGTTCTTATGTATCCTTCCAGAAGTATTTTTGCCTAATATAACTTTAATCAGAACAAAGTCACAACAAATATACTTAAAAAAATATGTTTCTCCATATACACTACCATATGTAAAATAGAGAGCCAATGGGAATTCGCTGTGTGACTCAGGGAGCTCAAACTGGGGCTCTGTAACAACCTAGAGGGGTGGGAAAGTATGGGAGGTGGCAGGGAGGTTCAGGAGGGAGGGGGCATATGTATACCTATGGCTGATAACATGTTGACGTATGGCAGAAACCAACACAATATTGTAAAGCAGTTATCCTTCTTTAAAGATTAATTTAATGTGTTTCTCAAGTTAATCTGGTGTGTCTAGAGCTGTACTGATCTGGGGCTCTATCTGAGTTAACTAATATAGTTCTTTAAGAAGGTTGTATTATAGACCTCGTGTACTCTGTCTCCTCTGTTAAATCTTTATATTGTGGCTTTAATGATGTTTTAAAGATTCTGAGATAAACTTGTTTTAGTTCTTCTGTTTTAGTGTTTCAACTGTACATATTTGTTTTCAGGGAAAATCCTGCTATTTTTATCATGGTGTTCATAAAATTAGTGACCAACACACATTACAGACTTTCGAAGGGATGCACAAGGCCTGGGATATAGAAGAACTTGTCAGCTTGGGGAGAAAACTAAAGGCATGTCCATATTACACAGCACGAGAACTAATGCAAAATGCTGACATAATATTTTGTCCCTACAACTATCTTCTAGATGCACAGATAAGGGAAACTGTGAGTAGATATGTAAAAATTAAAAGAATTTTTTTCCTATTTATTGGGATATAAGTGGTGGATGTAAAAACTTTTAGATGTTTTAATGCCTTTTGCTTTATACTTAATTTATGAAAAATGTATAAACAGATTAGAATGTTCAAAGTGTATTCTACGGGATATTAAAAAATGAATTTTAGACATTGTCAATTTAATTATCAAAGTAATAAGTACTTTTAAGGACCTAGTACTGAAGTGGAATTATAAAAGAATTGTTCAACCTTGACAGTAATGACATTTTGGGCTACATACTTCGTTGTGGTGGGCTGTCCTGTGCATTATAGGATGTTTATTAGCGTCTCTGGTTTTGTACATTAGATGCCAATAGTACACTCACAGTTGTCACAGTCAAAAATGTCTCCAGACATTGCCAAATATCCCCTCGGCTGCAAAATTATCTCCATTTGAGACTCATTTATAGCTGTCATTTTATGAATAGTCAGAATTATTATAAAATATTTATCTAAAGAATCTGTTTTGAAGAACTTACAGCATTTGTGTTTATTTGCCTGGTTCTTAGAGACATCCAGTTGTTACAGCATAAGACAAAGAATGAATAATAGTATATTATTACTCCTCTTTTTAGAACTGACTGTACAATTCTCATTAGCTTTCTATTTCTGGAAGTGTAAAATGAATGGGCATATTTAATACCCCTATGATTGAGCATGCATACAGCCTATCAGAAGGATTTCTCAGCCCCTTCTGCTTCCTTGCCTTCAGCTCCTCCAATTATACATCCTTTTGTTTTGTTGTCTTTCAACTAGGTCTCTTTCCTTTGACCAACTGTATATATCAATGCCAAGTCAGTCTTTCTTATATTACTTTTATAACACCTTTCCTCTGCTTAAAAATCTCATATGGATAAAGTCCACATTTCTCAAGCTTTCTCTCAAGATGATCAATGGTCTGACCTGAATCTGCCTTTTCAGCCTTTTCTGCTCCAGACTTCCAACTTGAACACTAAAAAAATTGCCTCAAGATCCCCTGAGGATACCTTGTTCTTTCCTGTATCTCTGCTTTTGATTACACCTCTATGTATTGAATTGCCCTCCTCTCTGTCTATCCAAATCCAAATTCCACTCATCTTTTAAACCCCAGTATATTTCCTACTCTTTCATTTTTTTTCCCCTCAGCCATCTCTAGCCCTCTGTATAGTATTGTTCCTCAGAATAACTCAGTGGCAATTGCTTTGTGACATTTTGTATTAGAACTCTTTCAGATGCCATTGACACAAACTCAGCTTTGGTAAAACTTATGAAAAAAATACTTGACTATTGTGGTGGCTTTATAATCAGGCAAGTTCTTCCCAGTGGAAACAGTGATAACTATATTCACCTAGCTTTTTTCCAGCTAGGTAACCATGGACAGGGAGGCCTGGCGTGCTGCGATTCATGGGGTCGCAAAGTCGGACACGAGAGTGACTGAACTGAAATGAACTGAACCTGGAAAAAAAAGATAGTCACCTATAATTACTCTGGATGGCCTAGATTGGATCTCATACCCATTCTTGAACTAGTGTGACTACACAGGAATGGGATACTTTATTTAATTGACAGGCCTGGGTTCTGAGTCTACTCACATTATGAGAGTGGTACATTGTTTAACAGATTAACAGTCCTACTGACATCACATGGGTATTGAGGAAGAGTAGTTCTCTAAAGGATTGCAGAAAAGACTGAAATGAAACAGATAATATATTAGTATTTTGAGAGTCTTTTGAATCTTGTGCTCTTATTTAAAAAAATTTTTTTTAGTTAAAAAATTTTTTTAAAGCAGGTTTTTAAAACTTCTGCTTCTTAAGTTACATTGAAGATCCTTAACAATCCTTTGTGTAACCGGCTACACCTTGATCCTGGGTCACTTAACACGTATTATTTTGGTTGATAGGTTTACAAGTATTTTGAGGGTGAAAAATGGAAAACTATAGATACTTGCTTGGTCTAAATTCTTTAAAAGTTTTAAGATTGAGAATCAGTTACTTCTGTAGTTGGACTTGTGATATTGGCCTGTGGTGTGAATTTTTGAATGAAGTGACCTGCCTATTGCTGTTAAATCCATTTTGCTGAATGTTTTACAAGAAAACTCTTTTATCTTATAGATGGACATCAATCTGAAAGAACAGGTTGTCATTTTAGATGAAGCTCATAACATTGAGGACTGTGCTCGGGAATCAGCAAGTTACAGTGTAACGGAAGTTCAGCTTCGGTTTGCTCGGGATGAACTAGATAGTATGATTAACTATAATATAAGGAAGAAAGATCATGAACCCCTACGAGCTGTGTGCTGTAGCCTCATTAAGTAAGAGCATTTGTCTGTCAGTGCCATTTGTGCTGCCTTTGTATTAGAAACATGTTCTATTATGCCAAGTATTTTATAATCGGTAAACTTGAACCAGACTACTTGGGAAACGGATTGTTCCTTGCCAGTTAAACATAAAGATAGCCTAGCCCAAACTTTCCTATTGATTTAGGTCTTTCCTTGAGGTGTTTCTACTGTGTAGAAGTTTGTCATTTCTGTTTCACAGCATAGTTGTTGAAAGAGTTGTCCGTAGTTGCTGATTCTGTTTTCTCATTTCCCATTCTTTCCTCATTCATCCCTGTAGTGTTTCTGTATGCATAATTCTACTGAGATTGTCCTTATCAAGATTGCCAGTGGTCCACAGGTGGCCCAATGCAAAGGTTATTTCTGTTATCTTACTTAGCCTCTCAGCAGTGTTGGTTGCTGTTGAATACCGCCTTTATGCAAAGTGTTTTTGTCTTCTGTGGAATAATATATATAGGTCTCTGTTGCCCGTTTCTGGCACAGAGTTCCTAAAACCTTTGTAGTTTCCTAATTGATAAGAGCACTAAGAGCATCTTCTGTTTTGTTGTTTCATTTTTGACCCAGTTCCTGACAGAACTCCTAAATCCCCTGGGATTTCCTGGGTGATAGGACTGTCTTTTATTCTAATGAGGTGATGGTTGAAGGGTTCCTGGATGGATCCAGTCACTAGAAAAACCAAGCCATATTTAGAAGATTGGAACTTTGAGCTCCACCTCTCCCTGGAAAGAGGAGAGGGGCTGGATATTGAGTTAATGTTCCATCATGCCTTTGTAATGAAGTCTTCATAAAAATACCAAAAATACAGGCTTCAGAGAGATTCTACATTGGTGAACACATCTATATACTTGGAGTGTGGTGTTTTTCACAAAAGGACAGAAGTTTCTGTGCCCGGCAACCTTCCTGACTTCACCCTATTTATCGCTTCATCTGAGTTTTTATCTATATCCTTTATTATATAATAAACTGGTAAATGTGTTTCCCTGATTTCTGTGAGCTGTTCTAGTAAATGCCCAACCTGAAGAGGGGGTCGTGGGAACCTCTAACTTATGGGTATTTGGTCAGAAGCACAGATGACAACCTGGACTTTTACAACTAGCATCTGAGGCTAGGGAGGGAGGAAGGACAGGCTAATGAGACCGAGTACTTAATCTGTGGGATCTCTGCAAACTCAGGTAGTGTCAAAATTGAATTGAATTATAGGACACCCGTCTGACGTCTCAGAGAATTGCTTGTGTGGGGGAAAAACTGACATACGTGTGAGACCGGAGGTATCAGAAGTGAAGTAGTGAGAAGCAGACACACAGGATTGTGTTTTCCTTAGTCAGCTTCTATGACATCTGGTTTGCTTCCTCCTCACAGTCTGTTCTTTCTCAGTTTCTTTTGATGGTTCTTAATTTGTTTGATGTTTAAATATTGAAGTGTGTTAGGGCTTGGTCTTAGATACTCATTTCTTTTCTAGTTCTTCATTTTCCTTAAATTATATAACTCTAAAGCAGTACTGGGAGAAGGCAATGGCACCCCACTCCAGTACTCTTGCCTGGAAAATCCCATGGATGGAGGAGCCTGGTGGGCTGCAGTCCATGGGGTCGCTAAGAGTTGGACATGACTGAGCGATTTCACTTTGACTTTTCACTTTCATGCACTGGAGAAGGAAATGGCAACCCACTCCAGTATTCTTGCCTGGAGAATCCCAGGGACGGGGGAGCCTGGTGGGCTGCCGTCAAAGGGGTCGCACAGAGTCAGACAGGACTGAAGTGGCTTAGCAACAGCAGTAGCAAAGCAGTGCTGACGAGGCCTGAATCTGTGTTTATCCCAGTCTCTCCCTGGAATGCTGTTTTTATCTACTCAACTCTACTTTCTATCTCTGGATATAAAATTTCAACTTTCCAAAATACTCCTTTCTTTCCCTACTTCCCCCACCTGCTCTGTCTTCCTTATCTAAGCAGGTACCACCAACCAGTTCCTCAAATCAAAAATCTAAGTATTATCCTTGATTACTCTCACTTCCTCCAATTCATCAGTAAGTTTTAAAAATGCCACCCACACAGTATATCCCAAATCCTTCAATCTCATATCTGTCATCCCAGAATCATCTCTCAACTAGAACACTGTGCGTGCGTTGCTGAGTCACTTCAGTTGTGTCCGACTCTTTGTAACGCTATGGACCTTAACCTGATAGGCTCCTGTGGGATTCTCCAGGCAAGGATACGGAGTGGGTAGTCATTTCCTTCTGCAGGGTGTCTTCCCAACCCAGGGATCAAACCTGTGTCTCTTATGTCTCCTCATTTGCAGCGGGTTCTTGACTACTAGCGCCACCAGGAAGCCCCTAGAACACTGTTGAAGTGAAGTGAAGTGCAAGTTGCTCAGTCATGTCCAACTCTTTGCAACCCCATGGACTATACAGTCCATTGAATTCTCCAGACCAGAATACTGAAGTGGGTAGCCTTTCCCTTCTCCAGGGGATCTTCCTAACCCAGGGATCAAACCCAGGTCTCTCGCGTTGCAGGCGGATTCTCTTCCAGCTGAGCCACAACGGAAGCCTCCTAATAGGTCTCTCCTTTCATTTTTGCCTTTCTCCTATAATGCGTTCTGCCTTATAAACTGGGATCATCTTTTACGTGCTTAAAGCAGGTTATCTCTCTTACTTAAAATCCTCCATTTAAAATCTTCCCATTACACTCTGAATAGAATTCAGGCTTCTTTTCCTGGCCCAATATAATCTGATACCTGTTTATCACACTAACATTGCTCATACTATTATATTTTCTGCCTGTTGTGTTGTAATTACATTGACTTTGAGGTTTTTAAATAAGCAAAATCTGTTAATCACCCCCAGACATTCCTTATGCTTGGAATACTCATTCCCCTAGGAGAGCTTCCTTGACACTTCAAATGAAAGTAGCAATTAGATTACATTAATCTGATTTATTTTCATTATATCACTATCACTACCTAATGTTTTCATGTTCATGGATTTGTTTCTAAGCTCATTTCTACCTCCCTTTAGTAGAATCTCGTTTCCATAAGAATAAGGACTTTACCTATTTTATTTACTGCTGTATTTCCACTACCCAGTGTAGTGTCTGGCATAATACATTTAAATACTCACTGAATGTACAAATGTCTCTCTGTGTGTTTCTAAGTGAATATATCATTTATTTTCTAGTAATTCCATTTTAATGTTAATATTTAGCGCTATAATTTCTTTATTAGCTTTCTTGTGTTTCTTTTTATGTGCAGACCAAATTTGTGAGTTGGAGAGACATACAAGTTAAGCAGTGTAAATTCACAAAACACAAATTGGGGATCACTTGCATCTTTCTCTTTTCTGAATAAAGCTTGCTTTTTAGCTGTATGATTACTTTGTGATATGAAGCATACATGCTGTTTAGAATATGTCTTAATTTATATTTATGTGCTAAGAGCATCAAGGAATACAGTTCAGTGTATCACATTTCTGTTTGTTCTGTTGAAATAATAGTGCACACAAGGATGATGTTGGTTGATGGAATTGTTTTATTTCATTCCAGTTGGTTAGAAGCAAGCTCTGAACATCTTGTGGAAAGGGATTATGAATCATCCTGTAAAGTATGGAGCGGAAGTGAAATGCTCTTAAATTTACACAAAATGGGCATCACCACTGCTACTTTTCCTATTTTGCAGGTAAGATTATTTTTCTACCTGTAAAATTTATTTAGTGAATTAGAAATAACTTAATAGTGAATAATTAATCCAGATTAAAAAAAAAGTAGCAATTGTTTTAAACTTTTATTGGATCAGTTTGACAATCTAAGTGATGGCATAAATTATAGATGAAAAAGTAGCATTATTTGAAGGAAATGTGAATTAATTAATATGGAATTAATTACTTTGCTTAAAGCTAAAAGAAGTCAGTAATTTTAGGTTGTAAATATTTTGTCAATTATAAATTTTAAAATTTGGAAAATAAAAAGATAAATTCATATTTCATTCTCCTTAGCTTAGAGGTTATAAACCTGGGTATAGAGAGATCATGAGTGGGCTACAGGATACTGTGAACCTTATGAAATCGCATTCCAAATTTTATGAGTGTGTTCTTTTGTACATCTTCCTAGATAGAGGCTTGATGCCTGAACACTGTTCTCAGAAGAATGTTTGTTTTGGGTTCTTTGTATTGTTTTGTTTTTTGCAGATGAGAATGTTTTTCATTTCTCTCTTTGTTCTTATTTATTTATATTAGTTGACTTTTATTTTTGGTGTGTCTAGGTAATTTTAAGTAGTTTATTCCATAATTTCATATGTAGACATAGATACACTGTTGGGCTAGAAAAACTTAGAGAGGAAAGGATAAATATCTAAAAGGGTATACATCAAAACTATTAATAGTGGATTACTCCTAGGACATCAAAACAGATGTGAGAAGTAGAAGGTTGCAAACTTGTTTTTCACTTTACTTTTGACAATACTTTTTTTTTAAAGAAAAAAATGCATGATTAAAAAAATACCTGCAGAAATGAATAATCAGTAAAAAAAAAAAAGTTTCTATCTTACACTGATGTTCCTATTACTATATCCAGAGGGAACATCTAAGTTACTTGAATGTCCTCCACAACACGGTTTATGCAAATAGGCATTTATAGCTTTCTTACTAGCTCTAGGGGGCCCTCAAAGACAATGCCTCTGCATTGGAAAAATGAAGATGACTTCCCAGATCACCCTTCAGTGACAGACTTTCTGTCCAGTTGAGAGGAATGCAGCTTGACTTTACTTTTAAAGTGGTTGTTTTATGTTAAATTGAGCAAAAAGGAAAGAATTCTCATAGACCACCACCCCCAGCCATAGATGCTATAGATTTTCTTATTATTAACATCTTGTAATGCTAGTGTGTTGATTACAGTTGAACCAATATTGTTACATTGCTTTTAACCGAAGTCCATGGTTTATTTTAGGATACACTTTTTGTGTTGTACAAGTCTATGACTTTTGATGAAAACATAAAGTCATGTATGTACCATTACAGTATCATACACAATACTTTCATTGCCTTAAAAATCTTCTGTGCTGCACTTATTCATTCCTTCAACATATCTCATGTCCTCTGCTGAGCCTCTAGGAACTGCTGATGTTTATTTCTGACTCCATAGTGTTGCCTTTCCAGAATGTCTTATAGTTGTAATCACTTGGCCTGTGGTCTTTTTAGACTGGCTTCTTCCACTTAACAGTATACATTTAATGACATATAATGACTTGGCAGCTCATTCCTTTCTATTTCTGAACTAAATTCATTGTATATATGCACCACGATTTGTTTATCTGTTTACTTACTGAAGGACATATTGGTGGTTTCTAATTTTGGGTAATTATGAATAAAGCTGCTGTAAACATTTGTGTAGATGTTTTTGTATAGACATACTTTCTTCTTGTTTGAATAAATACTTAGGAACACAATTGCTGGATTGTATGGTAAGACGGTGTTTAGCTTGCAAGAAACTGCTAAACTATCTTCCAAAGTGATTGCACCATTTTACATTCCCACCAAAAGTTAGTAAGAGTTCCTGTTGTTCCACATCCTTGCCAAAAATTGGTGTTTTGAATGTTAGCCGTTCTAATAGATAGGTAGTAGTATCTCATTGTTGTTTGAATTTATGTTTCCCTCGTCAGTTTTCATTCCAATCCCAAAGAAAGGCAATGCTAAAGAACGTGCAAACTACCACACAATTGCACTCATCTCACACACTAGTAAAGTAATGCTTAAAATTCTCCAAGCCAGACTTCAGCAGTACATGAACCGTGAACTTCCTGATGTTCAAGCTGGTTTTAGAAAAGGCAGAAGAACCAGAGATCAAATTGCCAACATCCGCTGGATCATGGAAAAAGCAAGAGAGTTCCAGAAAAACATCTATTTCTGCTTTATTGACTATGCCAAAGCCTTTGACTGTATGGATCACAAGAAACTATGGAAAATTCTGAAAGAGATGGTAATGCCAGACCACCTGACCTGCCTCTTGAGAAACCTGTATGCAGGTCAGGAAGCAACAGTTAGAAATGGACATGGAAAACAGATTAATTCTAAATAGGGAAAGGAGTACGTCAAGGCTGTATGTTGTCACCCTGCTTACTTAACTTCTGTGCAGAGTACATCATGAGAAACACTGAGCTGGAGGAAACACAAGCTGGAATTAAGATTGCCAGGAGAAATGTCAATAACTTCAGATACGCAGATGACACCACCCTTATGGCAGACAGTGAGGAAGAACTAAAGAGCCTCTTGATGAAAGTGAAAGTGGGGAGTGAAAAAGTTGGCTTAAAGCTCAACATTCAGAAAACGAAGATCATGGCATCTGGTCCCATCACTTCATGGCGAATAGATGGAGAAACAGTGGACACAGTGGCTGACTATTTTTTGGGGCTCCAAAATCACTGCACATGGTGATTGCAGCCATGAAATTAAAAGACGCTTGCTCCTTGGAAGGAAAGTTATGACCAACCTAGATAGCATATTTAAAAGCAGAGACATTACTTTACCAACAAAGGTCCATCTAGTCAAGTCTATGGTTTTTCCAGTAGTCATGTATGGATGTGAGAGTTGGACTATAAAAAAGACTGAGTGCTGAAGAATTGATGCTTTTTCCTGTGGTGTTGGAGAAGACTCTTGAGAGTTCCTTGGACTGCAAGATCCAACCAGTCCATCCTAAAGGAGATCAGTCCTGGGTGTTCATTGGAGGGACTGATGTTGAAGCTGAAACTCCAATACTTTGGCCACCTGATGAGAAGAGCTGACTCATTTGAAAAGACCCTGATGCTGGGAAACATTGAGGGCAAGAGGAGAAGGTGGCGGCAGAGGATGAGATGGTTAGATGGCATCACCTTACTCAATGGACATGGGTTTAGGTGGACTCCGGGAGGTGGTGATGGACAGGGAGGCCTGACATGTTGCAGTTCATGGGGTCGCAAAGAGTCGGACATGACTAGCGACTGTACTGAATGATACATGTTGCCATCATTTCACATGCTTAATTTCCTTTTACATATTTCATTTGGTGAGATATTAATATCTCTTCAGATATTTTGCCTGTTGTTTTCTTATGATTGAGTTTTAAGATTTCTTTGGATTTTTTTGTTTTCCTGTTAAACAATGGTTTTATGGCTTGAGTACAGTAGACAAATTTATGCAAGCAGGGCAGAGGCTGTGCTGACTCGTATTTCCAACTAGTGAAGAAGACTCCTTTGGTATTATAATGTGAATGTGGCTCTCAGAGTCAGATGGAATTTAGCATCTTTTTCCTTTCTGTTCCTCTCAAGATGCTTTCGAATAGCAGCAGCAGCTGCTGCTGCTGCTAAGTCGCTTCAGTTGTGTCCAACTCTGTGCAACCCCATAGATGGCAGCCCACTAGGCTCTGCCGTCCCTGGGATTCTCCAGGCAAGAACACTGGAGTGGGTTGCCATTTCCTTTTCCAATGCGTGAAAGTGAAAAGTGAAATTTTAGTTGCTCAGTCATGTCCGACACTCAGCGACGCCATGGACTGCAGCCTACCAGGCTCCTCTGTCCATGAGATTTTCCAGGCAAGAGTACTGGAGTGGGTTACCATTGCCTTTTCTGTGGAACAGCAGCACCTTTCTTAATTAAATGATAGAGATCCTCGGGAAGATCAGGAGCAAATCCTCTGCACTTAAGAATTCTCAAGCTTTTATTGCCTTCATAAAATATACTTGTGTAACACCACGTGAGTCTCTCAGATCTCACAGATTTGTGAGGAAGTTAAGCTCTTCAAGTTGGCTGGTTTGTAGATTTGCTCCTTCACGTCATCAGCTGTCAGCTTCAGCCAGGTAGGGATGCTCTGGCATTAGGGCTGACCCGACTGGGATAGGCCCTTCCCTGGAGCGTGCATGCGACCCATGAGGGCAGTGGTGGTGTAGCAAAAGGTCCTTTGGTATTTCATATGCAAGACCTTCATCTGATGTGTGTTTGCAAATATATTCTCCCAGCCTGTGACTTGTTTTTTCATCCTGTTAATGGAGGCTTCACAGAATATAATGCTTTTAGTATTAATAAAGTTCAAGTTTTTTTTCTTTAATGGATTCTGTTTTTGTTGTTCGATCTAAAAATTTATCACCAAACCCAGAGTCACCTAAATTTTCTCCTATCTTGTCTTCTAGAAGTTTTATAGTTTTGTATTTTACATTTAGGTCCATGTCCCATTTTGAGTTAATTTTTGTGAAGTGTGTTAGTTCAGTGTCTAGTCATCTCTTTGGATGTAGATGTTACTGTATCACTGTTTGTTAAAAAGACCATCCTTTCTCCATTGGATTATCTTTGTTCCTTTGTCAAGAGATCAGCTGACTATATTGTGTTGGCCCATTTTGGGGCTCTCTATTCTTTTCCACTGATACACTGTCTATTCCTTTATCAGTACCACACCTGTTTTTATAGTAAGTCTTGAAGTCAGGTAGTGTCAGTCCTCTGAATTTGTTTTTCAGCATTGTGTTTGCTATTCTGGGTCTTTCATTTTTCCATATAAACTTAGAATTAAACTGAGCAGGACCCTGTGGGGCTCCTGGGCATAGAAGCCTTTCCGTCCCCCATTTCTTGCTTATAAGGAACAGGCTCCAGTCTCCATGACCTTCCCTGGATTTCAAGGGCAAATTCGAACAGTTGGTAATTGAGGAAGGGAGGAGATGCAGAGACTAGGGAGCAGAAGCCAAGAAACCATCTGAGGCAAGATTAGAGGAACCAGGGAAGCTCATCATTATTAGGAGGACACCTGAAACAAGATTTAATGCATATAGATCCTGCATGCATTCTAATCTTGTTCAGTTCAGTTCAGTTGCTCAGTTATTTCCGACTCTTTGCGACCCCATGAACTGTAGCACACCAGGCTCCATGTCATTCACCAACTCTTGGAGCCTCCTCAAATTCATGTCCATCAAATAGGTCATGCCATCCAACTATCTCATCCTCTGTCGTCACCTTCTCCTCCCACCTTCAATCTTTCCCAGCATCAGGGTCTTTTCAAATGAGTCAGTTCTTTGCATCAGGTGGCCAAAGTATTGGAGTTTTAGTTTCAGCATGAGTCCTTCCAATGAATATTCAGGATTCATCTCCTGAGGATGGACTGGTTTGATCTCCTTGCAGTCCAAGAGACTCTCAAGAGTCTTCTCCAACACACCAGTGCAAAAGCATCAATTGTTCCGTACCCAGCTTTCCTCATAGTCCAAGTCTCACAACCATACATGACTACTGGAAAAAACCATAACTTTGACTAGATGAACCTTTATTGGCAAAGCAATGTCTCTGCTTTTTAATATGCTGTCTAGGTTGGTCATAACTTTCTTCCAAGGAGCAAGCGTCTTTTAATTTCATGGCTGCAATCACCATCTGCAGTGATTTTGGAGCCCAAGAAAATAAAATCTCTCACTGTTTTCCCGTCTATTTGACATGAAGTGATGGGACCAGATGCCATGATCTTCGTTTTCTGAATGTTGAGCTTTAAGCCAACTTTTTCATTCTCCTCTTACACTTTCATCAAGAGGCTCTTTAGCTCTTCTTTGCTTTCTGCCATAAGGGTGGTGTCATCTGCATATCTGAGGTTATTGATATTTCTCCCAGCACTCTTGATTCCAGCTTGTGCTTCATCCAGTCCAGCGTTTCACATGATGTACTCTGCATAGAAGTTAAATAAGCAGGGTGACAATATGCAGCCTTGATGTACTCGTTTCATGATTTGGAACCAGTCTGTTGATCCATGTCCAGTTATAACTGTTGCTTCTTGACCTGCATACAGATTTCTCAAGAGGCAGGTCAGGTGATCTGGTATTACCATCTCTTGAAGAAGTTTCCACTTTATTGTGCTCCACACAGTCAAAGGCTTTGGCATAGTCAATAAAGCAGAAGTAAATGTTTTTCTGGAACTCTTGCTTTTTCCATGATCCAGCGGATGTTGGCAATTTGATCTTTGGTTCCTCTGTCTTTTCTAAATCAAGCTTGAACATCTTTAAGTTCATGGTTTGCGTATTGTTGAAGCCTGGAACTTCCTGCTTCATGTACTGTTGAAGCTAATCTTGTTAGCAACCAAGAACTTGAATTATTGCTATAAAACTCCTCACCAAATCCTCCCAAGTTGGGACACACAGTTTTTCAGGATTTCAAGCCTACTGTGTCTCCCTTTGCCTGCAAAGCAATTAAACTATTCTTTCCTACTTTACCTAAAACTGTCTCCAGATTCAATTTGGCATCAGTGCACAGAGGGTGATCTTTTGCCTTGAGAATCAGTTTGTCAGTATTCACGAAGTATCTTGGTGGGATTTTTATTGGACTGCATTGAATTTACAGATCAATCTGGAAAGAACTGACATTTTAGCAATATTGAGTTTCTTATCCTTTAACATGGAGCATCTTATTTATTTAGATCATCTTTGATTTCTTTTATCAGAGTTTTTTAGTTTTTCTCTTAGTTTTTTTTTTTTTTTAAGGCAATGTAACTTTTTAAAAATGTATTTTTGGCTGCATTGAGTCTTTGTTGCTACAGATGGGCTTTCTCTACTGGCAAGGAATGGGGGCTGCTCTCCAGGTGAGGTGTGTGGGCTTCTCCTTGTGGTGGCTTGTCTTGTGGAGCTCAGGCTCTAGGGCGTGTGGGTTCAGTAGCTGGCACTTGGGCTCAGTAGTTGTGGCGCAGGGGCTTAGTTCCCCCACAGCATGTGGAATCTTTATAGACCAGGGATTGAACCTGTGTCCCCTGCGTTGGCAGGCGGATTCTTAACCACTGGGCCACCAGGGAAGTGCCCTCATACAGTTTTTTTTTTTGTTTTTAATTTGGCTATGTCAGGTCTTAGTTACGGTACACGGGATCTTTCTGTCTTGCATCAGGGAGGATCTTTTGTTGCAGCATGAGGATGCTCTAGTTGTAGAGTTTGAGTTCAGTAGTTGCAGCAGGTGTTCTTAGTTACCCTGTGACATGTGGGACCTCAGTTTCTTGACCAGGGATCAAACCAGATCTCCAAGGCAGATTCTTAACCACTGGACCACCATATAGTGAGGTAAGTCCCTCCTCATATAGTTTTAAAGAGATTTTTGAACCAAAAACAGTTAATAACTATTGCAAACAGAAGTAGCATTCTGGACTAAGAGTATTTTTTAAAATTTATTTTTATTGGAGTGAAGTTGCTTTACAATGGTATACGAGTATACAAAATACATTTTAATTGGATTGTATTTATCTGAACTTTTAAAGTGTAACATGCCACAAGTATTTTTTCATATATTTTTTCATGTTTTTCATAAGCTTTTTGCATTCTACAGATTTTTCATAGCAATAGTAAAATGGATTGAATAAATTGTGAGATATTCAAATAGTAGAATACTATACAGCAGTTTTTAAAAAGATGATCCACTGCCTCCACAACTGTGTAAGTGAATCTTACAGACATTATGTTGTACAAGAGAAACCAGCACAAAAGAGTACAAACTGTATGATTTCATTTTTATGAGATTTAAGGACAAACATAATTATGCTAATGGAAATCAGAATACTGGTTAACACTGTGCAGGGATAAAGAGTAGTTTGGACTGAGAAGGGACATAGGGGAACTTTCTGGAATTCGAGGAATTTTTTTTTTTTGAGAAATGTTTTGAATCCTCATTTAGTTTTAGTTGTACAAGTGTGTATATGTGTGTGTGTGCTTGTGTTTAATGACCAGTACACTTAAGATTAGTGTATTCTATAAAAAAATTACAGATTTCTCAGGAGGCAGGTCAGGTGGTCTGGTATTCCCATCTCAGAATCTTCCGCAGTTTATTGTGATCCACACAGTCAAAGGCTTTGGCATGTCAATAAAGCAGAAATAGATGTTCTTCTGGAACTCTCTTGCTTTTTCCATGATCCAAAAAAAAATAAAATGTATGTCAAAGGAAGGAACTTGAAAAATACAGAAAGGTACAAAGAAAGAAAAAGACTTGTAAACATAAAAATGATTATTAGTAGTGTTTAGGTCTGTGTGTACCTTGTCTTCTATGTGTGTATTTGCTTAATATAAATTAATTTTTGAGATGAAATTTTTTACCTCCTCATTTAGTAGTATGTTGTGAGTACTTTCCTATTTTAATAAAATTTCCTTAACATGAATTTTAGTTGCACTGTAGCATTTTTGTGGGTGCACATATTATAAATTATTTGACTAATCTGGCATTTGACATATAAGTTGTTGCCAGTTTCGTTCCAATAAGAGAAGTTTCTATTATGAACATCCTTGAAAATACACCTTTGTATATATTTTTGACTGTTTCCTTTATATATTCTACATATTAATTCTTTTTTGCTTATTGTGTTGCATGTATTATTCTTGTGTCTATGGTTTGTTTGTGGTGTCTTTTTAATTTTAAAAATTTTAGTGCATTCAAATGATCCATGTTTTTTCTTTTATGAATTATAATATTTGAGTTTAGTTTTAGTTCTTATCCTTTGTGCCATTTTTCTTCTAAGAGTGTTAAAGTTTTCTTTTTTAATAAATGTTTTCAACCACCTGGGAGTCATATTTGTTTATGTTGTGTGGTACAGAATCCATTTTATTTCTTGTATGAATTTTCTCATCATCATTTACTAAATAATCCATCTATTTCACTCTTGATTTGTAATGCCACTTCTGCCCCATATCTGATTTTGTATACGTGTAAGCTTATTTCTGGACTCTTGTGTTCTTTGATCATGTTTGTCTAAGTTATATGATTTGTTAATTACTGTAGCATTAGAAAATGCTGATGTATGGTAATAAGGCATATTTCCTCATTTTATTTTCCTTTGGAATGATCCTGGCTGTACGTTGCCTTACTCTGCCATTTGAATTTTAGAATGAGCTTGTAAATGTCTATGAACAAATCATTTGGAAGTTTGACTATAATTGCATTAAATTTATATATCAATTTAGAAAGAATTGGCATATAACAGTATGAAGTTTTTCATTCATGAATAAGATATAGTTTTAATCATTTGTTATCTCTATATATCTTTCAATAGAATTTTGTAACTTTTGAAAGTCTTATTTGCTTTTGGTTAGATTTATTCCTGAGAAGTTATAAATTTTCTATTTCTTTTTCAAATGGTATAATTCAAAAATTGCTTTTTCTGATTCTTATCAGTATATAAAAATGGTAATTGATTTGAGATATAATTCACATGCCATAAAATTTACCCTTTAGAATATACAATTCAGTGGTTTTTCCTGTAGTCACAGAATTACAAAAGTATCATTGCTGTCTTATTTCAGAATATTTTTGTCACCTCAGGAAGAAATCCTATACCCGTTAGCAGTCATTCCCATTTGTTCTTACTCCAGATCATGAAAACCTGTAATCCACTTTATGTTTCTGTGAATCTACTGTTCTTGTGACTGCCTTCTTTCACTTTGCATGATGTTCTCAGGGTTCATCTATGTTGTAGCATGTATGAATACTTCATTACTTTCTATTTCCAAATAATTCTACATTTTATGAATGTACAGTTGTTTCTACTTTTTGGCTGTTGTAAACAATGCAACTGTTGACGATTTGTACACAGATTTTTGTGCAGACATATATTTTCAGTTCTTTTTGGTATATACTTAGGAATAAAATTCCTGGTCCACAAAGTAACTCTGTTTAACTTTTTAAGAAACTGACAGACTTTTCCATAGGGGCTGTACTATTTTACAATCCCATCAGCCATGTACAAGGATTCTGATTTTTTTCCACATTCTCACCAACACTTGTTTTCATATCTCTTTTATTATAATCTTCGTAGGAAGAATGTAGTGATATCTCAAGGTGATTTTATTTTCTTTTCCCTAATGACTCATAATGGCACACAATTTTTCAGCTGCTTGTTGTCCATTAATATATCTTTGGAGAAATCTGTATTCAAATCCTTTGCCCATTCTGAAATTGAGTTGTCTTTTATTGTTGATTGTTTAAGCTCTTTATGTATTCTGGATATGAACAATGTATTGGATATGTGATTTGCAAATATTTTTTCTCATTTCATAGATGTAGTAGTTTTTTTACTTATTTTAAAATTAAGTTAGGGAAATTTCCTTTGATCCTAAGAAATCCATCATTGTGATTACTGAATTATTTAGAAGTTAATTTTTATCACAGTAATGTGTGAACATAATTTAAAAGTCAGTGTTGTGGAATGATTGTCCTCCAATTAAATAAAAGAAATTTTTTTTAAAGTCAGTTAGTACTATCAAGATAAGCATTCATCTGCCCCACTCCCAGTTTTTACTTCTCGGTGGCTCTTTTAATTCTTGTAGTGGCTTTCTCTGATAATTAATTCCAATTTTCTAAGTAACATGTAGATTCAGCTACTTTTCAGTTTTCAAATTTTTTTTAATTTAAATTTTTTGTTTTATAGTTTGTTTTGCTTTACAATACTGTATTCATTTTGCTATACATTGACATGCATCAACCACGAGTGTATATAAGCTCCCAATCCCGACCTTCCCACCCCCCTCCCACCGCACACCATCTCTCTGGATTATCCCCGTGCATCAGTCCCAAGCATCCTGCATCCTGCATCGNTTTCAGTATCCTATCATTTTGCCTTTTTATACTGTTCATGGGGTTCTCAAGGCAAGAATATTGAAGTGGTTTGCCATTCTCTTCTCCAGTAGACCACATTCTGTCAGACTTCTCCATCATGACCCGCCCGTCTTGGGTGGCCCCACAGGGCATGGCTTAGCTTCATTGAGTTAGACAAGGCTGTAGTCCTAGTGTGATTAGATTGACTAGTTTTCTGTGGTTATGGTTTCAGTGTGTCTGCCCTCTTGCAACACCTACCATCTTACTTGGGTTTCTCTTACCTTGGATGTGGGGTATTTCTTCACAGCTGCTCCAGCAAAGTGCAGGCGCTGCTCCTTACCTTGGATCTCCTCACCGCCGCCCCTCCTCTAGGCCCTCCTGCGCACACGCAGCCACTGCTCCTTGGACGTGGGGTTGCTCCTCTTGGCCACCACCCCTGACCTTGGGCATGGGATAGCTACCCATGCCCAACGCAGAGGAACCAGAGATCAAATTGCCAACATCCTTTGGATCATCAAAAAAGCAAAAGAGTTCCAAGAAAACATCTTCTGCTTCATTGACTATGCCAAAGCCTTTGACTGTGTGGATCACAGTAAACTGTGGAAAATTGTGAAAGAGATGGGAATACCAGACCACCTGACCTGCCTCCTAAGAAATCTTTATGCAGGTCAGGAAGCAACAGTTAGAACTGGACCTGAACAACAGACTGGTTCCAAATGGGGAAAGGAGTATGTCAAGGCTGTATATTGTCACCCTGCTTATCTAACTTATATGCAGAGTACATCATGAGAAATGCAGGTTGGATGAAGCACAAGGTGGAATCAAGATAGCAGGCAGAAATATCAATAACCTGAGATATGCAGATGATACCGCCCTATGGCAGAAAACAAAGAAGAACTAAAGAGCCTCTTGATGAAAGTGAAAGAGGAGAATTAAAAAGTTGTCTTAAAACTCAGTAGTCAGAAAACTAAGATCCTGGCATCTGGTCCCAACTCTTCATGGCAATTAGATGGGGAAACCATGGAAACAGTGAGAGACTTTATTTTGGGGGGCTCCAAAATCACTGCAGACTGTGATTGCAGCCATAAAATTAAAAGATGCTTGTTCCTTGGAAGAAAATCTATGACCAACCTAGACAGCATATTAAAAAGCAGAGACATTACTTTGCCAGTCAATGTCTATCTAGTCAAAGCTATGGTTTTTCCAGTGGTCATATGTGGATGTAAGAGTTGGAGTATAAAGAAAGCTGAGTGCCGAAGAAGTGATGCTTTTGAACCGTGGTGTTGGAGAAGACTCTTGAGAGTCCCTTGGACTTTAAGGAGATCCAACCAGTATATCCTAAAGGAAATCAGTCCTGAATATTTATTGGAAGGATTGATGCTGAAGCTGAAACTCCAGTCCTTTGACCACCTGATGGGAAGAAATGACTTATTTGAAAAGACCCTGATGCTGGGAAAGATTGAAGGCAGGAGGAGTAGGGGACGACAGAGGATGAGACGGTTGTATGTCATCATCGAGTCAAAGGACATGAGTTTGAGTAAACTCTGGGAGTTGGTGATGGACAGGGAGGCCTGGGGTGCTGCAGTCCATGGTGTTACAGTCAGATATGACTGAGCAACCTAACTGAACTGAAGAAAAGACTTCAGCCATTTTATTATTTGTTTTCTGTATGTTTTACAACTATTATGTTCTTCACATTTCCTCCATCATTACTTTCTTTTTGTTTGAGTTTTTGGTAGTTACACATTTTATTCTTTTCTCATATTCTTTCATATGTATCTATAAGTATTTTCTTTGTGAATATCATAGGAATTACCTGTAACACTTAACGTTATAACACTGAATTTTTAAAAACATTTCATTTAATTATAGTTGAGTTACAACGTGGTGTTAATTTCTGCTGTACAGCAAAGCAATTCAGTTATATTTGTGTGTATGTATACACAGATAGGTATTTTCTTATTCTTTTCCATTATGATTTATCTCAGGATATTGAATATAGTTACCTGTGCTAGACTATAGGACCTTGTTGTTTATCCATTCTATATATAATAGTATGGATCTGCTCATTCCAAACTCCTGCTCTTTCCCTCTCCCGTTTGATAATCACAAGTCTGTTCTCTATGTCTGTGAATCTGTTTCTGTTCATAGATAAGTATCATATTTTGATTCCACATATAAGTGATATCATATGGTAATTTGTCTTTCTCTTTCTGACTTAACTTCACTTAGTATGATAATCTCTAGATCCATCTGTGTTGCTGCAAATGAAATTATTTCATCTCTTTTTGTGGCTCAGTAATATTTTGTTGTATATATGCACCACATCTTCTTTATCCACTGATCTGTCAATGGACATTTAGGTTGTTTCCATGTCTTGGTTATTGTGAACCAGTATGTTCTGCTCTGAACATGGGGGTGCAGGTGTCTTTTTGAGTTATAGTGTTGTATGTATATATGTCCAGGAGTGGGATTGTTGGATCATATAGCAACTCAATGTTTAATTTTTTGAGGAGCCACCATATTGTTTTCCATAGAGGCTGTACCAGTCTACATTCCCACCAGCAGTATGGGAAGATTTCCTTTTCTTCACACCCTCTCATTTGTTATTTGATGGCTAAATTATTATTGATACAAATTGACATGTCATGAGTTTTTAGTTTGTCGGTTTTTTAAAAACAGTTTTGATAGTAGCCATTCTGACTGGCGTGAAATGGTACCTCATTGAGGTTTTGATTTGCATCATATAAGAAACGAATCGCCAGTCCAGGTTTGAGACAAGATGCTTGGGATACAGAATGCTTGGGGCTGGTGCACTGGGATGACCCAGAGGGATGGTACCGGGAGGAAGGTGGGAGGGGAGTTCAGGTTGGGGAGCACGTGTACACCCATGGTGGATTCATGTTGATGTATGGCAAAACCAAAGCAATTAGCCTCCAATTAAAATAAATAAATTTAAATGAAAAGAAAAACAGTTTTATGTTATAGTTTATATTCTCAACAAGCTTTTTCTTCACCTTCATGAAATCTAGGATATTTATAATGTATGTGCAAGAGTCTGATAAGAGTTCAACTTAAACAAATTATCAACCAAGAAAAGAAGAAAAGGGAAAGATTTGACAAGATTTTTAAATGCTAAACAAAATAATGAAATTCTATTTTTAATTAATGAATAATATGTCTGTATATGCAGCATTAAGATCAGAATGCTATTAACATCTAATATTATGGCATAATGGATATAATTGATAAAATACTGTTTTGTTTTATAGATGTATAACTCAATTTTAAAACATATCTAAATATAATGACATTGTAAACAACTTCTATGAAAACATCAATAGCTATGAAGATAAATCAACTGAAATTTATAGGCATTAGCCCTTTTTATTTTTTTGATACTTTATCTTTGATAAGCTGCTAGGGCCAGGGCTTCCCCAGTGACTCAGTAGTAAATTCGCGGGCAATGCAGGAGATGCAGGTTTGGTTCCTGGGTCACGAAGGTCCCTTTGAGTTGGAAATGGGAACCTACTCCAGTATTCTTGCCTGGAGAATTCCATGGACATAGGAGCCTGCTAGGGTATAGTCCATGGGGTTGCAAAGAGCAGGACATGACTGAGCACACAAACATGCTATTGATTTTTCTGAGATACATTGTTTAGTGTATATTTACCATTGTTTAGTGTATATTTACCTTGTCTTATAACAAAAAAAAAAAATCTCAAAAATGACAATTGTAACCTGGCTTCCTAGTAAAAGTACATTTTCTAAATAAATAAAAATTTAAGTAAAAATTTTAAAATGTTGGCTTTATTATAATAAACATTGCATAATTAAATGTTACTGTAATAGAATTTTAATACCATATAATTATACCATATGGTTGTAAAAAGATCCACTATCTCTGGGTTGTTGGGGGTGTTTTTCTGTGTGATTAACATACTAAAAATGTTTTTATCATGAGATATGAGACTAAAGACAAGAAATTTTGAAAGTTTAATGTCTCACTGAGAGTAATTCTGTTCATTCGCTCTGTCGTGTCTGACTCTTTGCGACCCCATAGACTACAGCATGCTTTGCTTCCATGTCCATCACCAGCTCCTGGAGCTTGCTCAACCTCATGTCCATTGAGTTGGTGATGCCATCCAACCATCTCATCCTCTGTCATCCTCTTCTCTTCCTGTCTTCAGTCTTTCCCAGCATCAGAATCTTTTCCAATGAGTCAGTTCTTCACATCAGGTGGCCAGAGTATTGGAGTTTCAGCTTCAGCATCAGTCCTTCCAATGAATATTCAGAACTGATTCCTTGAGGATGGACTGGTTTGATCTCCTTGCTGTCCAAGGGGCTCTTACTTTTTTATAAATAAAAAATATATTTAAAACAAATCCAGTGAAGAATCAATATTCTGGCACAGAGGAGAAAAGTTGTGTTAATTTTTAATATTTAGATAGTTCCTACTATCTAATTACTCATTTTGAGTCCTGTTGCATTTTATTAAATCTTAAATTTTTAAAAGTTCAGAAGCCTTCAAATTGTTTTTCCTTTATTAAAATTTTTTCTTAGTCTCCGATGGGGCTTCCTTTCTATTTTTATATAGAAACCTTTTGTTTGAGATGTAATTCCCATACCCTTTTACAAGGGTACAATTCTGTGGTTTTTAGTACATTTACAAACTTATACAACCATCACCACTGTCTAATTTCAGAACAATTTCTCCACCCCTAAAAGAAACCTCTTATCCAGTAGCAGCTACTTCCCATTCCTACCTCCCTATAACTTGTAACCACTAATCTACTTTCTGTTTCTATTGATTTTCCTTTTCCAGATGTTTCATGTAAATAAAATCATACAATATTTGGCTTTTATGTATGACTTAGCATAATATTTTAGCATGTAGTTAGATCTCTGCCTTTTAATGAGTGTTTGCTCCATTTAAATTTAATATAATTATGGGGCTTCCCTGGGTAAAGATTCTGGTAAAGAATCTGCCTGCAGTGCAGGAGACCTGGGTCTGATCCCTGGGTCAGGAAGATCCCCTGAAAAAGGAAATAGCAACCCACTCTAGTATTCTTGCCTGGAGAATTTCATGAACAGAGGAGCCTGGTGGGCTACAATCCATGGGATATCAAAGAGTCAAACACTACTAAGCTACTAACACACACACATTGATAAGATCGTTTTTACATTTTTCAGTTTACTGTTTGTTTTCTGTATGTTACGTTTCCCTCCTCATATTCCTCCATTGCGACTGCCCCTATCACTCATTGGTAAAGAATCCTGCAACACAGGAGCTGCAGGAAACACGGGTTCAATCTCTGGGTTGGGAAGATTCCTCTGGAGAGTTCCATGCAGAGGCGCCTGGCAAGCTACAATCCATGGAGTTGCAAATAGTTGGACGTGACTGAAGCAACTTGGCGTGCACTCATTTCTCCATTACTACCTTTTCTGTTAAATATATATTTTCTAACGTGCCATTTCGGAGAAGACAATGGCACCCCACTCCAGTACTCTTGCCTGGAAAATCCCACGGACAGAGGAGCCTGGTAGGCTGCAGTCCATGGGGTCGCTGAGGGTTGGACACGACTGAGTGACTTCACTTTCACTTTTCACTTTCATGCATTGGAGAAGGAAATGGCAACCCACTCCAGTGTTCTTGCCTGGAGAATCCCAGGGACAGGGGAGCCCGGTGGGCTGCCATCTATGGGGTCGCACAGAGTTGGGCACGACTGAAGTGACTTAGCAATGTGCCATTAAAATTTTTCTAGTATGACCTTTAAGTTCCCTTAGTGTGTTAATTGCTCAGTTGTGTTTGACTTTTTGCAACCTCATGGACTGTAGCCCAACAGGCTCCTCTGTCCTAGGGATTTCCCAGGCAAGAATACTGGAGTGAGTAGACACTGCCAACACAGGGATTGAACCCAGGTCTCCTGCATTGCAGGCAGATTCTTTACCATCTGAGCCATCAGGGTTAACTGATTTTATTGGTGGCTCAGATGGTAAAGAATCTGCCTGCCATGCAAGAGACCTGGGTTTGAGTGCTGGGTCAGGAAGACCCCCTGGAGAAGCAAATGGCTACCCACTCTAGTATTATTGCCTGGAGAATTATATGGACAGAGGAGCTTGGTTGACTACTGTTCATGGGGTCACAAAGAACTGGACACGACTGAGTGACTAACACTTTAATTCCCTAGCATTTCTTTTACTGTATATTTTTGAGTTATCTTCTTAATGGTTGTCCTGGGAATTAAAATCAACAGTTTATAAAATGTAGTTTGAGTTGGTACTAATATAATTTCAATAGCATGTAAAAACTTTGATCTTTTATAGTTATATTAAGTTCTACTTTCTTTGTGGTATTATTGTCATAAGATTATGTGTTTATACATTGTGCCTATCAAAACAGACTTATAATTATTGCTTTATACATTTATCTTTTAAATGAGACAAGAGACAAAAATTTACAAACTATATTTATACTGCCTTTTATATTTACCTGTGTTACTATCTTCACCAGCATTCTTTAATTCTTTGCGTAGATTTTAGTTACTGTCTGGTGTTCCTAAACACTCATTCTTTTATTATTTAGTTAATTTTTGGTTGCCCTGGGTGTTCATTTCTTCACATGGACTTTGCTCTAGTTGCAGAGAACTGGGGCTACTCTATAGTTGTTGAGTGCTGGCTTCTCATTGCGGTGGCTTCTCTTGGAGAGCACAGGCTTTAGGGCGCCCAGGCTTCAGTAGTTGCAGCATGGAGGCTCAGTAGTTGTGGTGTGTGGGCTTCATTGCTCTGCAGCATGTGGAATCTTCCTGGACCAGGGGTCAAACCTGTGTCCCCTGCATTGATAGGTGGATTCTTATCCACTGCACTACCTGGAAAGTCACCTAAACACTCATTCTTAAGTAGTCTCCCCTGCAGCTCTCTCAGTTGTAGTCCATTGTCATTATCCTGGGGCCCTGTTGATGTGATGTTAAGGTACTAGGAATGGGGAAGCATCGTCTAATTTTTCAGTTAAAGTCTCAGTCTTTTAGTGGGCTTGTGTCCCTGGACTGTATCCTTCCCATATGTTTCTCAGCTCTTTATTCATTTCTTTAGATCAGATAGAAAGTCTAGCGGGAGCTGAAGTTTGGGTAAATTTCCTTTCCCCCAGTTTGGATAAGGCTCTGGAAGTCTTTTCCCTTTACTGGGAGACTGGCCTGAGTAATGGAGAATGCTTTGAGTGTATTTGAAATGGCTGTTTTTCCCCTCTCTCTGTCAGAAAGAAGAGGGTTTTTCTTTACTCTTTACTGTGAAAACCTTGGTAGGGGATTGTTTCTGGAGATAATATCTACAAAAATTTGGGGACTCCCTAAAGGATGTAGCCTCTTAAGAGTTTCTCACTATTACACTGGTATACACTATGCCTTCAGCAATTTGTCAAAATTATCTTTTAAGTATTCCTACCAGTTTATGGTTTTAGTGTCTTCCTCTTCTAGTAAGCAGTTCTCGGTCTATGATTCTCAGTATTTACTGTCTCTCCAGTTTTTAGGATAGCAATGACCTTAGTTCTCTGATGTGTCCAAGTCGTTGATTTTCAGTTTGTTCACCTTTTTTCTTAGTGTAAGATGGGTGTGATGACTTGTGAGTTCTTTACATTGGAGCTGAAAGTAGAAGTCCTAATTTTATCTTTGAAAATATATTTTCAACTGAATTTCAGAATGGAGATATAATTTACCTAAAAGACAAACCCAACAAATTGTAATGGTCTTTGCATCTTTGTCAACTGTTACACATTACAGTGGCTAAAGTCATTGAATGTCCTCTCTTTTGCATTTTGAAGGAGTCTGACATTGGACTTGCAGAAGACATGAGAGCTCACATTTGAATTTATTTTGAGGGGAAATTTGGGACGTACAAATTTAAGTTTTCAAATCACATTGCAGTGGTAAATAATTTTTTCCTGTATGTCTAGATAATTGCAATCCATGATTTATTTAAAACTCTACTCTTTCACTGAGAAAAAAAGAATTTCCTTTTATTACAAACTACAATATTGGTGTAAGGATAAAAGTGGGAAAGTCGTCATTCTAGATCCAACCCCCCACTTCTTTCAGAGCCTTCTGAAGTAACTAAATATTATAATATATTCAGGAAGAGTACCATTCCTCCACTAAAATCAACTTGATTTAGACTCTCTATTGTCATTTAACTGGTGGCACCACTGCCTTAGAACTCTGAGAGATCATTTTTGTGGGTAGAAGAGTTTTTAAACTCTTTTTATGGATAGAAAAGTTTCCATTAATTTTGAAAAGTGACTCTCTGGTGCCAAAGTAGCAACTTGGACCTTTATATTTGTACATTGCAGAGTCTGATTTTCCTTTACATTTTTATGAGTATCCCTGAGGGAACATTTTGCATTCACCACTGAATGTCAGATAAGGAATAAAATGCAAAATGTTTTAGTCTCTAGTTACAATTTTTGTCAATATTGTTTAGTAGTAAATGTGTATGTTGAGAAGTTTGTAATGCTACTAGTTTGATGTTTCTGATTTTTAAGTTGTACTACATTTAATTTAAAGGAGAAAATAGATTGTTCCATGTAAAACATTTTTCTATTTTCTTATTTAGACCCTTGAAATTTCAGTAGATTATGGATTTGCCTTATTGTGAGTGATCAGCTGATTCTTTTTAAGGAATGTCAGTCGGACACAACTGAGTGACTTCACTTTCACTTTCATGCATTGGAGAAGGAAATGGCAACCCACTCCAGTGTTCTTGCCTGGAGAATCCCAGGGAAGGGAGAACCTGGTGGGCTGCCGTCTATGGGGTTGCACAGAGTCGGAAAAGATTGACGTGATTTAGCAGTAGCAGCAGCAGGGAGGCTGTACATTGCTGAGAACTGAGGAGTAGTACTTAAGAACTTCTGTTCTTTTTATTCATTTATTCATTTATTTCATTATTGTGTTCATTTAACAAACATTTATTGGGCACATATTACATTCTGGGCAGAAAATTCACATAACTTGGACAAGGTCATATGTTTAGTGAAGGGACTTGCCTGAGAACTCTTGATTTTCTAGTCTAATGCTGTCTTCATAATAGTATTTCTAGAGTTTAATATTTGAAATATAGTTGATCTGGTAAGTATTAATTTAATCAAGTTTTTATTTAGGGCATTATACACATGTATTCAAATACCTACATATTGGTATATTTCAGTATTTATATTTACTTTACACATTTGGCTCTGCTTGTGAGCTAAACTATTATTGTTAGGGAGATACTATAAGAGGAGTAGGTTGAAAAACTGCTTTAATGAGTAAGTGAACAAGTATTCTGAAAAATAAAGTAATTAGAAAGTAGTTATTTAAATAACAATTTTTGTTGCTTTGTTTTGTCTTATATTGCATGTAGAGTCATTTATCAGTTCAGTTCCGTCACTTAGTTATGCATGACTCTTTGTGACCCCATGGACTACAGCGCGCCAGGCTTTCCTGTCCATCACAAACTCCCAGAGCTTGCTAAAACTCATGTCATTTATACCCTTTGTCTATAAATAACATGCATACATCTAGTTCCAAAAAAGCCTTATGAAAATATATTGGTTATATCTATATCTGATTCACTTTGCTATACACCAGAAACTGGCAGAGTTAAGATTAAGTTAGAGTCAAGGATGGCCAAGTAACCTATTTGGCAGAGGATCAATTAATAGATCTAGAAACTGCATTCATTCCAACTACTTTTGCATCACTCACTCCCCAACATTGGTTCTATATTTTCCATGGATAAAAGCATAATTAAAGAAAGCATTTGGGGGAAAATAATAGGCAAATTGATTGAATTTAACTTATTAATTTATTGCACGTTTCCATGTTAAAGCAATTATTTGAACTTGGTACAGGCTAGACAAAGTTCCAGCAAATTTGGAAACTCACTAGTGGCTGCAGGGCTGGAAAAGGTCAGTTTTCATTCATCCCTAAGAAAGGCAATGCCAAAGAATGTTCATTTAGTTCAATTCAGTTCAGTCATTCAGTTGTGTCCGACTCTTTGTGACCCCATGAATCACAGCACGCCAGGCCTCCCTGTCCATCACCAACTCCCTGAGTTCACTCAAACTCAAGTCCATTGAGTCAGTGATGCCATCCAGCCATCTCATCCTCTGTCGTGCCCCTCTCCTCCAGCCCCGGATCCCTCCCAACATCAGGGTCTTTTCCAGTGAGTCAACTCTTCACATGAAGTGGCCAAAATATTGGAGTTTCAGCTTTAGCATCAGTCCTTCCAATGAACACCCAGGACTGATCTCCTTTAGAATGGACTGGTTGGATCTCTTTGCAGTCCAAGGGACTCTCAAGAGTCTTCTCCAACACCACAGTTCAAAAGCATCAATTCTTCAGTGCTCAGCTTTCTTCACAGCCCAACTCTCACATCCATACAAGAGTGTACATACGACTGTACAGTTGCACTCATCTCACACGCTAGCAAAATAATGCTCAAAATTCTCCAAGTCAACCTTCAGCAATATGTGAACCATAAACTTCCAGATGTTCAAGCTGGATCTAGAAAAGGCAGAGGAACCAGAGATCAAATTGCTAACATCCACTGGATCAGAGAAAAAGCAAGAGAATTCCAGAAAAACATCTACTTCTGCTTCATTGACTACGCTAAAGCCTTTGACTATGTGGATCACAACAAACTGTAGAAAATTCAAGAGATGGGAATACCAGCCTCCTGAGAAGTCTGTATGCAGGTCAAGAAACAACATTTAGAACCAGACACAGAAGAACAGACTGGTTCTAAATTGAGAAAGGAGTACGTCAGGCTGTATATTGTCACCCTGCTTATTTAACTTATATGAAGAGTACATCATGCAAAATGCCAGGCTGGATGAAGCACAAGTTGGAATCAAGATTGCCAAAAGAAATATGAATAACCTCAGATATACAGGTGACACCACCCTTACAGCAGAAAGCAAAGAGGACCTAAAGAGCAAGCCTCTTGATGAAAGTGAAAGAGGAGAGTGAATAAACTGACTTAAAACTCAGCATTTCAGAAAATGAAGATCATGGCATTTTGTCCCATCACTTCCTGACAAATAGATGGGGGAGCAATGGAAACAGTGAGAGACTATTTTGGGGGGCTCCAAAATCACTTAAAATGGTGAACACAGCCATGAAATTAAAAGATGCTTACTCCTTGGAAAAAAGGCTATGTCAAACCTAGACAGCATATTAAAAAACAGAGATATTACTTTGCTGACAATGGTCCATCTAGTGAAAGCTATGATTTTTCCAGTACTCATGTATGGATGTGAGAGCTGAACCATTAAGAAAGCTGAGGGCAAAAGAGCTGATGCTTTTGAACTGTGGTATTGGAGAAGATTGTTAAGAGTAACTTGGACTGCAAGGAGATCCAACCAGTCCATCCTCAAGGATATCAGTCCTGAATATTAATTGGAAGGACTGATGTTGGAGCTGAAACTCCAATACTTTGGCCACCTGATGCAAGAGCTGACTCATTAGTAAAGACCCTGATGCTGGGAAAGATTGAAGGCAGGAGGAGAAGGGGACGACAGAATGAGATGGTTGGATGGCATTACCAATTTGATGGACGTGAGTTTGGGCAAGCTCCGGGAGCTGGTGATGGACAGGGAAGCCCGGTGTGTTGCAGTCAATGGGTTGCAAAGAGTTGGACTCGATTGAATAGCTGAACTGAACTGAACTGAGACAAAGTTTGGAGACTCCAGGCATTCATCTTTGTTATAGTCTTATACCCAGCTATAGAGACCAATGTATTTTTTTCCTTTTGGCTGACAATTTCAGATTGGCAGCTTTTGAATTTAGGTGATTTGGGTGTTGTCAGGTGGGAAATTACCTTGATGCAATGGTTACCGCCAGATAACACTCATCAAGTAGGCTGTCCCAAAGGTAATGGGACAGAGAAGCTAACAGACACCTTAAGTTGCTTCAGCTGCAAAGTTTATTAAGTGAGTTTAAAACATACACTTAGAAGTGGAAGGAAAGAGTTAAGGGTAAGCTAACATATATAGGATAGAGGTACAAGTTGATGGAATTAAGCATATTACCTAAATCCTGGGTTGTGCAATATTCATGTGTCTTGTGTTTCATTTTCTGCCACACCAGCATTCCTTGCTGGTCCTGTTGCTACAGAGACTAGAAATGAGTTTGAGCCACCTGGCCCAGTAGATGGAAAGTGCTCAAGGCTAACAACACATTCACACTTTATTAAAGAAAAGCAGGGGCAAGTATACTTGGTCACAACTATAGCCCACTGATTAGCCTGCTGAGCAGCTATGGCTTTTACTTGCCTTTCTTGGGAAGGGGATATATGGGGCCAGGATGGGTGTCAACAGTGCGTGACTGAATTAAGATTTCATGAATTAAAAAAAAAAGATTTCATCAGTAATTGAGTGTTTCAGATGCGTCAGATACATTTAGTGTATCTTGACTGTTTGGTGCTTTATATATATATAGCATATCTTGAACACTTAGCATCTTCTTGAGGAGAAGGCAGTGGCACCCCACTCCAGTAGTCTTGCCTGGAAAATCCCATGGATGGAGGAGCCTAGTGGGCCGCAGTCCATGGGGTTGCTAAGAGTCCGACACGACTGAGCAACTTCACTTTCCCTTTCCCTTTCATGCATTGGAGAAGGAAATGGCAACCCACTCCAGTGTTCTTGCCTGGAGAATCCCAGGGACGGGAGAGGCTGGTGGGCTGCCGTCTATGGGGTTGCACAGAGTCGGACACAACTGAAGCAACTTAGCAGCAGCAGCAGCATCTTCTTGATCCAACTATCCCTTTCTGTTTATATTCATACATATATACTGTACTTATTATATCTGTTTAACATGTCCTATAAGTTTTCAACTTCTATGTATGGTTTAAACATCTTATGATTTTCATATATATGTTTGGTTTCTTGTCTTTTATAATAGAATTGAATATTCTAAAATAATACAACAAATAGAAAGTCCAGATGTGAATTCTCTCAATATCTTGTCTTCACTTTTAAAATATAATTATATTTATTTATTTTTTTGGCTGTGCTGGGTCTTTGTTTTTGCGTGGGCTTGGTGCCAGATTCTCAAGGATTATCACATTCTAAAACTCTTTCAAAAGATATGACATTTTCTACAGGACATAGTGAATGAGTGATTAAGCCCATACCAATGCATTGGTATTTGCCTTGGTAGAAAGTATATTTCTGAAGAATTGTTAGATATAGCATTTGCCTCAGTTACCTGGTTCAGGTAATCTAGCTTGAAGATGGTATAACTAGGAAATTGTGGTAACATTACAGATCATGAAGGGAAATATACCAAGGAAAAGATTCTATGGATAGCAGCTTAATGTTGAAAATCTATTGATTATGTAATATTTTTGAAGAATTTTTAGTGTATTTTTAGGTTCACAGAAGAGTTGAGTGACCAGTACAGAGGACTTCTGCACTAGCCTCACACATGCATAACCTCTGACATTACTGATGTGGTACTTGTGCTCAATTGCTCAGTCATGTTCAATCTTTGCAGCCCCATAGACTGTAGCCTGCCAGCCTCCTCTGTCCATGGAATTTTCCAGGCAAGAATACTGGGACAGGTTGCCATCTCCTACTCCAGCGGATCTTCCCCACTCAGGGGTCCAACCCCCGTCTCTTACGTCTCCTGCGTTGACACGTGGATTATGTACCACTGTGCCACATTATCAATATTCCCCACCAAAATGGTACATGTATTATACTAATGGCCTTATATGGACACATCATTACCAGTTGAAGCCCATAGTTTAAAGTAGAGTTGCCCTTGTTATTATATATTTAATAACCCTTAGAGAATTAGTTTCTATAAATGTGTAATGACATGTTTCCACCATTATAGTATCATGCAGAGTAGTTTCACTGCCTTCGAAATAGTCTGTGCTCTGCCTGTTCATTCCTCCCTCCTCCCAACACATAGCAACCTCATATCTTTTTACTAATTTCAAAGTTTTGCCTTTTTCAGAATGTGATGTAGTTGGAATCATATAATATGTAGCCTTCTCAGATTAGCATCTTTCACTTAGTAATATGCACTTAAGTTTCGTCTATGTCTTTTCATGGCTTGAATAGCTCATTTCTTTTTAGTGTAAACTACTATTGTTTGGACCATAGTTTGTCTGTTTACCTACTGAAGATTTTGTCAATTATGAATAGAGCTACTGTAAACATATGTGTATAGGTTTTTAAGTGGATGTAAGTTTTCAGTCTATCTGGGTAAATATCAAGGAGCATAATTGCTGGATTGCCTGGTAACTCAGCTGGTAAAGAATCTGCCAGCAACGCAGGAGACCCCAGTTTAGGGAGACCCTGAGTCAGGAAGATCTGCTGGAAAAGAGATAGGCTACCCAATCCAGTATTCTTGGGCTTCCCTTGTGGCTCAGCTGGTAAAGTATCCGCCTGTGATGTCGGAGACCTGGGTTCGATCCCTGGGTTGGGAAGATCCCCTGGAGAAGAGAATGGCTACACATTCCAGTATTCTGGCCTGGAGAATTGGGGTTGCAAAGAATCGAACACGACTGAGCATCTCTCAATTTAACTTTTATGGTAAGTGGTGGGCTGCCGTCTATGGGGTCACACAGAGTCGGACATGACGGAAGTGACTTAGTAGCAGCAGCAGGGGCTTCCCTGGTGGCTCAGTTGGTAAAGAATCTGCCTGCAGTGCAGGAGACTTGCCTGCAGCACAGGAAAAATGGGTTTGATCCCTGGGTCAGGAAGATCCCCTGGAGAAGGAAATGGCAACACACTCCAGTATTCTTGCCTGGAGAATCTCAGGGTTAGAGGAGTCTGGTTGGCCACACACAGTCCATGGGGTTGCAAGAGTCAGAAAAAACTTAGCGCCTAAACCACAACTACCAATCATGGTAGGTGTATATTTGCCAAATTGTCTTTCAGTGTCTGTACTATTTGCTATTCCCACCAGATACTTTGGTCTTGTCATTGGTTTAGATTTAGGTCCTTCTAATAAGTGTGTTGTGCTTTCTTTGTTGTTTTGATTTGCAATTTCCTGCTGACCTAAAACGTGGAATGTCTTTTCATATGCTTATTGACCACCTGTATATTTTCTTTAGTGTGGTGACTGTTCAGATCTTTGACTCGTTTATCAATCAGGTTGTTTTCTTATTGTTGAATTTTAGAAGTTTTTTGTATATTTTGCATTGTTATTGTTGTTCAGTAGCGTAGTCGTGTCTGACTCTGTGCAACCCCATGGACTGTGGCATGCCAGGTTTCCTTGTCCTTCACCATCTCCCAGAGTTTGCTTAAACTCATGCCCATTGAGTTGGTAGTTCTTTATCAGATGTGACTTTTGCCCAGAATTGTGTTTTCTCCCCATCTGTGGCTTGTTTTCTCATCCATTTATTTAATGCTACTTCTTCTATTAACTTTGGTTTGGTCCTTATCTTTAAATTATTCCTTTTTTTTTAATAATTTGTTTTTATTTTTGGCTGTGCTGAGTCTTCGTTGCTGTGCAGGCTTTTCTCTAGTTGTGTTGTGTGGTTTCCCATTACATGGCTTCTCTTGCTGTGGAGCACAGCCTCTAGGACATGCAGGCTTCAGGAGTTGCGGCTCCTGGGCTCTAGAGCATAGGCTCAAGAGCTGAGCATGAGCTTAGTTGCTCCACAGCATGTGGGGTTTTCTTGGACCAGGAATCGAGCCTGTATCTTCTAAGCTGGCAGACAGATTCTTTACCACTGAGCCACCAGGGAAGCCTTATTCTTAACTGATCTTTCTCCATTCAGTCTTCCCTTCACCAGTTTTTCCTCCTTATTGATCATGTCGCTCTCCTGTTTAACCCTCAGTAAACCAGTGAAAATAGCCATAACCATTTGTCATTTTTCTTTTTTATAAGTCACGGGAATGATTTATAGAATTAAGAGTGAAGTAATAGTTTAAAAATCAACATTATTAAATTTTAAACTTTAAAAAGAGGTTATACATAACAACACCTCTTTGTAACAAGTAAATTTTGGTGTACTGATATGAAAAAATCAGAGACTAATGTCACATGTCTTTTTTGCAACAATGAACAGGGAAGAGACGGCCAGTGTTGCTGTCACAAAATATTGTGTGATGAAGTCCTTGCTGCTGAATAATTAACTGAATGAGACTACCATTGTGTCTTGTCTTTTTTGTGCAGTGTATTGTTATCTGATGATTTTTATCTGAGATTTCACTTACACCATCCAGTTTCACCATTGTCACTAGAATTGGAATATTCCTCAGACTTTTGTCTTCTTATTCATTTAATATTATGATATATCTTTCTCTGTTCATTTCCTTTTCTTTGCTATTTTGGTCATAAATGCAGGTATTTGGTGTCCTCAGTTTTCTAATTTCTGGGAAGATGATGCAATACTTTGAGCAATACTGTGAGAAAAAAGAATGGCAGCCCATTATTGCATTCTCCTAGGTTGTTCCATCATTCTTCTCTTTCTTATTATTTTAGCTTTTTTTGAATTATTAGGAATAATGTGATGAGTAATAATGGATAATGATGAAATTATTTGTAGGATATTAAAACCACTGAATGTTTCAAGATGTAGGAAAAGTAATGTCAATGAGATCCCATAATATTTCTTAGAATTATAGAAGAGTTCAGTTAACCCTTGTGGTGATTACAATATACAATAGATTTTGCCCTATTTTAATAAAGTACATTTTCTCTTGGCTTTTTTGGGGGAGGGGGATGTGTAGTAAGAAAAAGTGATGAAATATCTTTATAAATAGTTAGAAATGTTAAAAAATGGAAAATGGATACATTGGACCCTAATGATATACCAAGAGTTAAAAACCTTTAGTAATTCCCAGTTTTCTGAAAGATAANCCCTATTTTAATAAAGTACATTTTCTCTTGGCTTTTTTGGGGGAGGGGGATGTGTAGTAAGAAAAAGTGATGAAATATCTTTATAAATAGTTAGAAATGTTAAAAAATGGAAAATGGATACATTGGACCCTAATGATATACCAAGAGTTAAAAACCTTTAGTAATTCCCAGTTTTCTGAAAGATAAAGCTTAAAATCCTTGGCATTTCCTAGAATGCCTTGGTTATTTTTCAGCCTTATGCCAGCAGCACCCATCCTATATATAGCCTTTTTTTTTTTTTTAATTTAAATTTTTATTTTTTAGTTTGTTTTGCTTTACAGTACTGTATTCATTTTGCTATACATTGACATGAATCAGCCACGAGTGTATATGA